>CAIGRF010291097.1:0-10287 GCA_903798235.1 Fraxinus ornus | reverse complement strand
CCTTCCCCATTTGTAGGACTTGCTATGAGTACGAGCGTCGTGAAGGAAGCCAGGTATGCCCTCAGTGCAAAACCTAGTCAAGTTGAGTTTGTTAAAAAAATTACTCACAGATGCTGGTAAACAAACATAACATCAACTTCTATTCCCACCAAACATCATTCAATTTCATCCAAAAATGAAGGAGAAATCAACATTAAAAAAAACTGCTTGAAAATGCAAAAACTGCCGGAATAGCGCTGTCCGGCGAGACCCATGGTCGGAGACACCTGCTGGACACTTCCCCACACCTAGACGAGTCTTTCCATGTTGGCAATTCATCCCTAACAATTCCCAAGCAAATTGAATTGAATCTGGAAAATCGCCCAGTCGCGAAGCTTGCGATTTCGCCTACGAAAAACACCAATTCCGGTGCTGTCAACTGCACCCATGCAGGCGGACCACATGGGCTAGGTTCGCCCTCACCTGGCGCACCTAGCCTAGTAATGGGTCTCCATCAATTTGACTCCAAGCAATGGAGAGAGGTAGAGAAGAAAGGAGAGCAGCGAGAGAGAGGGAGGAAAGGTAGAGAGAGAACGAGTTTGGGGTTGATTTCTAAATTAATTGAATTTAATAATATATTAATTAAAACATCTGATTTTTGAAAGATTAAACTTCCTACCTCATTTTTGAATATAAATCTTGAAAAGTAGGGTTTGATGTAATTTTCTCTTTCATATTTTTGAATGCGCTCCAAAGTCCCGATGGCTGTAGGAAAGGGCAAATTAGTAACTTCCTGAAACCGGCTCACGTAAAAATAATGTCCTAAACTCGGTAGTCGGTACATTCAGTGTTATTTACCCACAAATTCTCTTCTCCTAGGAAGAGAGATTGGAGTTTTGAATATTATTTTGATCTACGAAAGAGATAAATTTCAGATTTCTTGATTTGATTCAATTGATCAGGTTTGCTATTTCACGTTTATTTCTGGAATTCTGTCATCTATATATGCAATTAGGGTTTTCGATTTTGTTGTTTTGCAATCTGTCTATCGATTCATCCACCACCAATTGATGGGTCTTAGACATTCCGACGCTTCTGTTTCTGCAATGACTGGATCGGGTTCATCTGATTTTCCTTGTGGAAAATTCTGAAGTCTTAAAGTATCTGTGTGTCGTCTTGATGATCTCTTTCTCGATATATGTAGAAAGATTTTAATCTATACATAGAGTATCATGGTTTTGAAGGATTTTGTTGCTGTAACGATTGATTGAACGGAGCAGCGAAAAAGTATTTATGTAGCCGTTTCAAAATTATTGCGAATAAGGCTGAATTTTGTTCTTATTGACTCGTTCTCTCTCTCTAGACTGTGCTCCTGCGCGTGCTTGCTTGCACAGTTTAATCTTTCCTATATCTGGCTAATGTATATGAATATATTTTTTTCAGCTGTGAGCTCGTGAAGTAAAGATGGTGAAACTGACTATGATTGCTCGTGTCACTGATGGACTTCCAGTGGCAGAGGGACTTGACGATAGTCGTGATGTGCCAGATGCTGACTTCTACAAGCAGCAAGTCAAGGCTTTGTTCAAAAACCTCTCAAGGGGTCAGAATGAGCCTTCAAGAATGTCGATTGAAACAGGCCCATATATCTTCCAGTATCCTGTCTTTCATTTTTAGTAAAGATTTTTATTTACTTCCTCTTGTCTACGTGTATGGAGTTGACAAACTAGACAGCTTCAATATAATGACTTCAGAAAATTTGGCAGCTGAAATGAATCTATATGTCTGTTTTTATTAGAACCTTTATTTTAAAATCTTTATTTGCTCAGTGGTCATTTCTAGTTTGCTTTTTTATTTGTCTATGTTGAGCCTTGAATGTGCTCTGTGATTCTGTACATTACTGCACATCCATCATTGCTGTATTCTGCACATCAATTGGGCATCGTCTGATAATAAAATATTAAAGAGAGGTGTGCCTTTTGGTGATTTTACATTACTAACTTTACCGTATATCTTAAACCCTTGCGAGTAAAAGCTAATTTTTGACTTGTCATTAATGTTCTTTTTCCTAGTATGAAATACGATTTTGTTTTAGATTGATAACATGCCCTTTGAGAACCTTGGGACGATTTTTAATTAATTTTTGGAGAAATTGTTTAGTTGTTTATACTTGGAATAGTTACTGCTAATTTTGTTTTCTATTTTCCATTTATTGAAGTTTTCATTTCCTCAACTTGGATGCCTAGTCATATTATTGAAGGGCGTGTTTGTTATTTGACAATGTGTGATCGTGCTTATCCCAAGAAACTTGCCTTTCAATATCTGGAAGACCTTAAGAATGAATTTGAGCGTGTCTATGGAAATCAGATTGAAACTGCTGCAAGACCTTATGCTTTTATTAAATTTGGTAAGATATATCTTCACTTTCTGTTATCAGCCTTGAGAAGTATTTTCTATCTTTGCTTTCAGTTATTTGTCAACATAGGTACTTTTTGATATATTTTTCCTCTTTTCACTTGATTTTGGTAGATACATTCATACAGAAAACAAAGAAATTGTACCAGGATACAAGAACCCAGCGGAATATTGCAAAGTTGAACGATGAACTTTATGAAGTCCATCAGATAATGACTCGCAATGTGCAGGAAGTTCTTGGTGTTGGTGAAAAGTTGGACCGTAAGAGATTCCATCTTTAATGTTTTATGATTCTCAAAATCTATGATACATATTTCTTTTGTTATTTAATGGCATAAAGTAATTTTGCAACTTTTTACATTTGAAGCTTAACATCATGGGATATGATAGGCGTGCATGTTCTTGAGGGTTTTCTATTCTCCTGTTTTCAATTGCTTATTGCTTCTTTATCTTGCCTCAACTTTATAAAATTTCATTTTCTTGCTTGTTTGCTTTGGGGAATGAACTTTTTGTGAATCTTGTTTATGTTATTCCCTTATTTTCCTGCATGTTTGATATTTATATTCTTTAATTGTGAACTTCTGCAGAGGTCAGTCAGATGTCAAGTCGCTTGACATCTGAATCCCGCATATATGCTGAAAAGGCAAAAGATTTGAACCGCCAGGTTAGCTTTATTAAATTTTATTCAGGACATGTTTTTTATGTTCCTTTACGAACCTATTTCAATGCTTGAGTTTTCTCATAACTACGGACAGGGCTATTCAGTTTAAGGCTTAAAATCAGTTTTTTGGCACTTAGTTCTGTTGCTTTTATATAAACAGCAAATTCTGAGTTCCATGATTACAATTGTCTGCATCCATAAGCATTGTTTGGGAAACCTAACATTTTTTTTTCTCTCTCTCAAGGTGAAGCATATGATAAGCAACTATTACATTTTTGTGGGAATTGAATTCAAGACCTTTAGTCTTCGGTCTTGCTACTTGAGCTAGATCTTATCAGCTGAAAATAAACATTAAACATTAAGTTGTTGAATTTTTGTTTGTGATCTTTTACATTTTTCTTTGTTTCATTTTGTTACCACCTTTTGAAAATATCACTAGTTACCTAGTCACTGCATGTACCCTACTTTACTATTCATTCTTTAATCATTATTTGCAGGCTCTGATTAAGAAATGGGCCCCTGTTGCTGTTGTTCTAGGAGTTGTTTTCCTCCTCTTCTGGGTCAGAAAGAAGTTCTGGTAATACTGCCATTGATCTGCAGTTGATAGTCACTGTTTCAGTAACTTAAATATGCATTTCATCTTTTGAGGTGTGTAGCAATTTTTTGTTACAAAACTACCTTCCTAAGGCTGGGAGAAATCGAATCATGACGAGAAAAGAAATATATATTTTTTAGAGATAAACTGATAGAACACCTGTTGTGGGCCGAAACGGATTTCAGTAATACATACATTTGTTATTATTCTGAATCCTTATTTTCTGATATTGTGTTTTAGACTGCGCTAAGATGGGACAAGGTGAATGATTTTAGAAATCAGCTCACAAATCTTTCAATGGAAAGGATGTGCACCTCGTTTGGACATTTGTGTTTTCATAAGCTAGTCATCTTGTATGCCAAGATATTAATGTTGAGATTTTGAGGTAGCACAATTTTAGATTAATCTATTTCCTTGATTTGCTTTATTTTAGATCTTGTGTAGCATAGTATCTCCCCAGTCCCCTGTTACATTGTGCACCACCTCGCCACTCTGATCTAGACCATCCCTACTGTGTAGAAGACGTAAGCTAAATCAAGTCTGTTTTGACTATACAATAATGGAGGCTGATTTTGATCAAGTTGGAGTTTATATGGACCTAGTTAGAACCCATTTTGAATATCAAATAAGGGTGTATGATAAGAATATTTAATACAGTTAGGCCCAAATTTGTGTGAGATTTAACTTTTTTATTTTATTTTTCTTATTTTATTTTTTTTAAATTCTCAATTGAAAGTTTACAAGGACAATCTTTACAATTAACATTTATAAATCCCATTAAAGGAAGCAACGAATGAGCCTTGAGCGCCTGGCTATTGAGGGTCATCCTGTGCTTCACCATAAACGATTTCAAGTGATGCTTGTGCATTATGGGCATGTTTGGTATATAGTATCTGGATAGTACCAGAAACGAAACAAGTAAGATTTAGGATATCAGTTTCTTTTTTTCACTAATGTCTGGTGTTGTCTAGTCTAACATATCAAAAGCTCCCTATACTGTTGGTGGTTTTGCTAGGAACATTTTCCACAAGTCGGAGAGTAAGGAAATTTCTTCGATGGTAAATTACTGTAACAGTTGCTACAGCTTCCACAGCACCAGCAGCCCCGAGTAGGTGACCAATCATAGATATTGTTGAGTTCATTCGCAGCTGAAACAATCACGATTTGCTCTAGAAATGACAAGGCTACATTTTAATCGAATTAAGCCTTTAGATAGTCGCCTCGGTATGTTGTACAAAGCAGTGAAGTGAATAAAAGCTTCGTACTCTTTCAAGTCATCTGATGGTGTCGAGTAGATGTAGCAAGAGCATTTGTATAATTGACATGTTCTCATCCCTGCCTGGCCGAGGCTCTCGCTGCGTGGAACAATTCCTTAACCTGAGTTTTATAAGAAAGTATTAGCTATAAGTAAAAGTCCTTGGCAATCATGCGTAGACAGATTGATGGCTTGTTTGACACGATTTATGTTTCTTATAAAAGAGCTTCTGCAGTAACTCACCCTCGATCAGTTTCCTCTCTAAAAGCCCTTCTAAGATCTCAAAGCTCTTTCAAATAAATATTCGTACAAATTTCACAAAGGATAGAGATCTTGACACGATCATGTAGTCCCCAATACAAAAACCTTGACTGATACCCCAAGTAAAAGGCCAAGACCTCGACTCGGTTGAGTGGCCTACATTATAAAAATCTTGGTTAATACATCCAGTGAAAGGCCAAGATCTCGACCCCAGTCGAGTAGCTCCACTCGATAAAATCTTGATTGATGCACTGTGTAACTCAACCCCTATCTAGAGGCCAAGGCAATACCTTGGCTGATAAACCAAGAAGATGGTGAAAATGGAATTGATCGAATAGTCAAAGACAAAACTACGAGGATCAACTCTGATCAATCACGATGAGCCTTGACTTCGGTCAAGCATGGCAAGAATCGATGCTGTGACTTAGGGTGGGTATATGGGCCTCAATCCCGATCTTGCAAATAAGCATTGATCAAGAATTAGGCAACAATGACTCAACAACAGTAAAACATGAGTAACTGGATTGAAATCGGACGCATAAGATTTATACCCTGTTTGGTAAAAATTAAAATTCAGATTTTAATTTAAATCAAAGTCAACAACTAATTTCAATCACACATTTTATCAACTTTTATTAAATCTACTAAAAATCTGATTTTAATTCCCACAAAACATGGACTTAATCTAAGAATTTTTTAATCGATCATGTGGACTTATATGTGAATTATTGTGTATTAAATTAAAGATTATCAATTTTGGTTCAGTCAGTTTAAAGTGATCAAATAAGCTTTTGATATTTTGAGTTTTGAAACATCTAATTAAAATGTGGGTCTTTATGTGTATAGACTAGGCTCGTTCCTAATTTCATGATGGGCCGAATTAGGTTAACAAGTCGTTAGTCTACATATACGGTTTTGGTCTCCATATCACACATGAATAATTATTCATTCTACTCTGACAACCATCATCAGAGATAAATAAAAGAAAAACGTATTGATCTGGAAGACTAAAAATCGCAGGATTCATTCATTGTATTAACTATGTCTGATTTAGGTATGCTTTCGTTTTGGTTCATGAATTCTTGGTAATTCAACATGAAAGATCATTGTGACAGTAACAGTTTTCCCAACAAGTGATATCAGAGCCTATTCATGTTGAATCATTGAGAACCAAAATTTTAATTTGGTTTTTGTATAATTTCATTGTTTTCAAATTTAGCAATTCCGAATTTAGTTTTGTTAAATTTCAAAATTTTTCGGTCAGTTTCCCATGATTTTAGTTTTATTATAAAAAAGATTCGGTAGACGAAGGCACTGCACCGAAGCAACCTGCCTACATCATTTGGCAATGCTCGCGCGCTGCCGCGAGAGCTGCCTACACACTGTGCAGCGACGACAAACGCCGCTGCAAAGCTTGAAGCGCTCGCTGGCAGCACCAAGCTTTGTTTCAGTCTTTCGTCGTCGCATCCCTGAGATTCTCCCTCCTTCATTTTTTTAGGGTTTTCAATTTTGGTGAATTTCTGGAGGCGGGGCTGTGATGGAAATTAGATAATTTAAGGTCCTAGCTTGTAATTTCAGATTAGGGTTAGAGTTGCAATTTTTAAAATGTATTTTTAATAATTCAGCCCCTTAAGTTTAAAACTTTAATAATTCAGTCCCTTAAAATTATCTAAATTGGACCTTTAAAGTTCGGCTTAATAATTCAGTCATTGAAGTTTGAAAATTAATTAATTTTGCAATTAAAATCCTCAAAGTTTATAATTTGTTCTAATTTGCCCCTAGAGTTTTGGATAATTAATTTTTGGATCCTAGAATTTTGGATAATTAATTTTTGATCCCTAAAGTTATAGATTATTAACCATAGCCCCTAAAGTTTCAAAATAAATTAAATATGCAAATTCAATGAATTTCTTTTTCAGTTTTTGGTACAAATGAGTATTTTGAGAGGTATAATATTCGAAAGTGAGTTAATTGAAGCAACATGTTGCCAAACCAACCTCTCTTATGAAAATTAATTAACTTAAAATATTAAAATGTGTTTGTGTGTGTTATTCATGCGAATATTTGATCGGACCAAAGGAACGTCAATATTTGACCAAATTGTACATGCACCTAGGGTGATAAACATGTGACGATTATTTAGTTTAACATGTGATCAATAAATAGGTCCAAAGAAATGTTTATTGATTGACATGTTTCTTTATTGTCAGTGTTTGATCACTGTGCAAAGAGTACCACTTACAAGTCAATATTTCTGTCTAAAGACTAAATATTGATGTTGTGCTAGGTATTTGTAATGTGCCTTATCATTATTTGAAATTATTATTTGCATATTATGGATATTTATGTGAGCTATTCCGAATTAATTGTTCTTTAATTTAATTTCAGGTTCTACTAGTAATATCTCTGCTAGCATCAACTCAATTACAATGCTTAATGGTACAAACTTCAAGGCATGGCAAGAGAACGTAATGATTGTTTTCAGAGTCATGGATTTGGACATTGCTTTACGGGTCGATCAACATGATGCACTTACTAATAAGAATACCTCTGAGGACAAGAGGGAGATGGAAAGTGGGAACTATCGAACCGTATAAGTTTGATGGTCATAAATTGTGTTATTACAGAAGCGTTTTAGGGCACTATGTCTAATAAGGTGATTACAGCTAAGAGTTTTCTTAAGAACCTTGAGAAGAGGTTTGCCATGAATGAAAAGGATAAAACCCGTACATTTTTGGCAAACCTTATCTCAATGAGATACAAAAGGAAAGGAAACATACGGGAGTACATCATGGAAATGTCTCATATTGCTTCAAAACTAAATGCACTCAAGTTGGATTTATCTAAAGACTTGTTGGTGCACTTGGTTCTGATATTCCTTTCGGTACACTTCAATCAATTCAAGGTGAGCTACAATTGTCAAAATGACTCGTGGTCCTTTAAAGAGCTCATATCACAGTATGTCCAAGAAGATGAAAGATTGAAGCATGACAAAATAGAAAATGCTCATTTGGCCGCCACATCCAAGGACAAAAGGAACAAGAAAATGAAAAAAATGATAAGGAAGCTACGGGTACAGCTTTACAAAAGAAACAACATAATGAACAAACTGAGGGTGGTTGTTTCTTCCATGGAGCTGCAAGTCATAAGAACTGTACCAACTATCACGCATAGCATGCCAATAAATGTATTCTTCTTCATTTGGTTTGTTCTGAGGTTAATTTAACTTCGGTGCCTAGACACTCATGGTGGATAGATTATGGTGCAACAACTCACATCAATGTCTTTGGTGCCTAGACACTCATGGTGGATAGATTATGGTGCAACAACTCACATCAATGTCTTTACAGGGTTGCCTGAGTTGCCACAAATCAAATGATGGTGAAAGATACATCTATGTTGGCGACATCAAGACGGTGGAAGTAGAGACAATAGGAAATTTTAGATTTGTTAAAGACTGAATTTTATTTGGATCTTAATGAAACATTTATTGTACCGTCTTTCAAGCAGAATTTGATTTCCATTTCTACTTTGGATAAATCTGGTTTTTTTGTTCCTTTGGGAATGAAAAGTTTAGTTTGTTTCATGATTCAAAATTGGTTGGTTCCGATTTTTTATCGGGTCACGATAATGTTTAATTAATTGATACGATTGTTTCTTTTAATGAATCCTTGCATGTAAGTAGTCAAAATGTAAAGAGAAACTAATCGACGAGAATTCTACCTCGTTGTGGCATAAGAGATTAGGTCACATCTCCAATAGGAGAATTGAGAGACTTTTGTCTAACGAAATTCTCGATCCCTTTGAGTTTACAGATTATGGCATGTGTGTTAACTTTATAAAGGAAAAACTGTTAGATTTTAGTTGATTTTGTAATCGGCTTATTCTGTAGGCAAAAAGACTTAAATTGATAGGTTATGAAAGTTCAAGGAGTAATGTGCAAATATGTCAAAAGTTAGTTGAATAGGTCTAGGGTTTCGAGTTTGGAACAAAGGAGAAAACGACGCGGATTTTCGCTGGAGCTACAAAAGTAGAAACACTGTCATTAGACCGTCGCCCCTCCTTCGCTCGAGCGACAACCTATCGCTCGACTGTCGCTAGCATCTCGCTCGAGCGACGCTTTATACGGAAAATTTTATTTTCACGTTTTAAAGGCTTTTTACTTGGCCCATGGTTTTCTTGACCTACCTATAAATACCAGAACATGTCCAGAATGAATTTCTGAAGGTTGCTAATTGAGAGTGCTTCATCTGTGAGAGATCTATTGATTATTTCTTTCAACCTTTATCTTGTTTGAATATTTTGGTCAGAAAAACATCAGTTTCAATATCCAAATACCAAAAACCAACTTCCTACACATCTGTCAGAGAGTGCTGAAGATCGAGGAAGGCGACTGGAGTTCCAGTCTGTGAAAAATGGGTTGTTCTTCGTGATCCACATAAGATAAACGATTCTACTAAGCAAGGGGCTGCAGCAGGATAGCGGAGTTCCAGGAGAGCGTCGGTTATTGTAGCTGGAATTGGTGTAGGAGAGCACAGAATTCAGGAGAGCTGTCAGAATTGCAGTCAAGAGATCAGATAGTTCGTGTCGTCGTCTAGTCTGGTAGACTGTAAGTACATAATTGTTTATAGTGGATTGACTGGCAAAGTGCCCGGAGTTTTTTCCAGTTGGGTTTCTTCGTGAACAATTCTTGTGTTCTTTACTGCTTTATTATTCATTATTTATAATATGAAAATTGCGGTAATTCAACTTAGGATAATTTGACTCGCATGTTTAATCATCTAAATAAGAATTAAAAGTACTTATTGCTTTTTAATTCGTTATTTTTTTTAATTCTGCTTTAAATACCTATTCACCCCCCTCTAGGTATTGTTAGAGTCGAACTGGCATTTTTCAATTGGTATCAGAGCTTAATTTCGATTCTTGGCCCTTATTTGATTTTATCTAAATGAGTAGTTCTTTGTCTGTACCATCATACTTTGATGGCAGTAATTATGTCTACTGAAAAGTTTGAATGAGAACCTTCCTTAAGGTGTTGGATGAACGTATTTGAATTTGTGCGCAAAATGAGTGGACTTCACCTACAACAATTGTTGATGGTGTAGTTACTCCCACTGATATTTC
>CAIGRF010291090.1:24913-35358 GCA_903798235.1 Fraxinus ornus | reverse complement strand
AGAGAGAGAGAGAGAGAGAGAGAGAGAGAGAGAGAGAAGAAACATAATCTTGTTTTACCTTTATTTGTAAATTTAACCTATTAATTTGTAAATTTTATAATTCGTTCATATAAATAGGTAAGTATCGAGATTCACTTAAGCCCAACTTACCAAAAAACATAAAAAGTCTGTTTAGAAAAAAAATTAAGTAAGTTAGGAATTGTATAAAACAAATAAAGAATTGAATAACGATTACGTTTAAAAAAATCGAAAATCAAGATTTATTAATTTAATTATTTCATAATAAATAAATAAATCTTGAGGGGACATTTATAGACATAAAAAAATGGGTTGGGTCGATTTAAATAACTAACCCAACTAAATTTACTAAATTAAAGCACGGGCCCATAAAATTTTAAAGGTCCATCCTACTTTTTTTTAAAAAACTCACAATTATTCAATTATAATCAGTTTAATTGAATTAATTGAGTAGTTACCAAAATTGACCACGAATTTCCCCTATAAATGAGATCAAAGGTCCATTACAAAGGACGGGGAAAAGTGTAGAAGAAAATCGTGAAGTGCTGAAGAAATCCTCTTAACTCCAAGTCCAACAAATATAAAGAAGATCAGAATCTTCTTCAAAGCAAGCAAACCCAAAAAGATCAAAGTCTTCTTCAAATTAAATAAATGTCAAGTCCAAGTTTTGAAGTGCAAATTCAAATGTCGAACAAGTCAAGCTTTCGGCAAATCAAATTTTCAACAAATCTTGAAGCCTAGGATTCAAGCTACGTGGTTCCTCGTCTTCAAACATTCAAATCATTAATCAGATGATTTTTGCAATTTTGCAATTACAGGAAGATTAATATCCATTTGTATTTTTCAAAATACAATTTGTAACGATTTTTGTATTTTAATACATGAAATCCGTCGTACACCTACATGAGACGAGGTGCATTTGCCACTGCATCAAGGTAATCATGATCTTCATAATGCGATAGTATTGAGACTTAGAGCATTACAGAACAAGCACCGTAGAGAATGAAATGATGAAAAAATAAGAACAAGAGAACAATGAATATATGTAGATGTTTTGTTATATAGTTTAAGTGTCATTTGTAATTAGTTTGTTTTTTGTTCTTTGGTTTAACTTTTCTACATCATTCTTTTATGAATGTTTAATTTAGTTGTGGTGGGATTATGAAGAACATTAAAATTTAGCTCCTACCTGGGAGCAATATTTGGAGAGATTTTAATTCATTTATTGACCGTTAGAGCCAGAGGAGGACCCCATTTGAGCCATAATTTTTAACTTAACAGAAAACAAAATACCATAAATGCCCTTTTCTCAAGAATAGTAAGTTAAATGTTAAGGGGGCACTTTGATCATTCCACTTGATATTTGTCAATAATTACTGGTGAATGTACTATATAACGGGAAAAAATTCACGAAAAATCTTTTCAAAATCCCTCCTAGACAGGGGCCTAATATATTATCATAATATAATTCATGATGCTATTAAATACTTCATTATGAATAGATAATGCACATCGCACATCCTTTTCACTAGTATTAGATGAGGTATTAACCCTTGAGGATGATTTAGGAGAGGATGGTGTTGTCAGGCATTTGGTATTGCAATTTATGATCATCAAAATTACTCGCTTATCCATAGAGTTTGATACGCTTACATTTCTACCAATAATATTAGAAGATATATGTACTTTCATTGGGGTCTTGACCTCCATAGGTAGATTTTTGAGTAACCTAAAGCTCCAAAACAAACAAAATTGTTTGCAACAAAAATAATCTGCTTCCCCTTTTCAGTGATCATTGTGCTTAAAAGTAAATATAAATTAAACCCAAACTAAAGTGATTGTTCCATGACTCCAATGCTCTCTCTTGAGAAAATAGGATATTGCGACTCAAGTATGAGAAAAATATGACACTACTTAAGTTCTTGAGACGGTTGATAGGTAAGATCCAAAGAAAGGGCTCCCCAATATACATGACTCCTCTTCTTCAGAAAGCGACGAAGTTGTGCCCATTCAACTCGTATGCAATACTAAAATCAAAGATTTCCGACTTTTGAATTTATTTAATTGGTTGAATTAAACTAAATTGATGCAAGAAGTATTATTATACATTAATCTGTCCTTATATAGCAAAGCAGAAAAAGTTCAGTCTCCAAGGTATGAAAGGAAAACAACCTTGGTTCATTAGTTCAGGACTTCTCAAAATACATTTAAACGGATATTGTGTTTACTTGGTAATCTTACTCTACGATAGACTCTAAACAGATCTAATTGATTGGACAACCACCATTATACCAAAAGTAATATCTGCCAAAACAAGGAAGAAATGCCCACAATACAAAGGAAATGGCTAAAACCACCTAAATCACAAAAAAAAAAGATCCAAAAGATAACCAATATCCTGAAAGTACTAGTATACAAGATCTCAGGGCACCAAAATCCCAACGAGTGCTGCTATGTGTACAGAAAGCTTATGCCAGAAACTCAACAGATGAGCTGGCATTAGTTAAAAAAAAAACACATTAAACTCACATGTTATTGAAAACAGTGAAGAACACATTAACTTTCCCTTTCTTCTCCACGCCTTCTCCACCGATCTGAGACCATTACTCTATCGACGTCGTCGACACTATTGTCAACATCTCCTCCTGCCGTCGATGTCTGTAGGAATGGAACTATCACCGACTTTGTAGCATTTTCTCAAAAGGTATGATTTTTCGATTTCGATGGAGATTTTAATTTGAAAGATGCGAATGATGAAAATAAGGGATTTATTGAACGAAAACTTAGTTTTTTCTGACGTTTAAAGGATGATGTCCATTTCTAAAAGCTGTATGAGTTTTTTTTTTTAGACTATTTATGTAGATGATAGGTTCGCTTGATTATTTTATGGGTTTATTTGTGAATGTTTCAGCTTTGACAGTTATACTTAGTGTTTTACAGAATGTTCGAGTAGATTTTTTTGTTAATTTCAATTTTGGTTTGTATTCAGTGACTTGTAAGTTCATAGATTTTTTTTTTCAGTAGTTCTTTTATGCAATTGGCATCCAGTAGTTTCTTGATGCTTCTAGTATGTAGTGTCGTGTTGATTGTATATGTAGTATTGTAGTTTTGGTTGAGGTTTACGAACATGAGAATTACCAAACTGATAATGTGAACTTGTAACGGCTGGTTTATTCTTTGATGCATTGGATGTCATTCACTTCTTTCAAAGATTGGTTGAGGCTTACTTTTGATTGCCTCTTAGATGGTAATTAATCAATTTGAGTTGCATATGATTTCAGACTTCATTGATTTATCCTTCTATCCATTTAAGTGCAACATCATGTTGATGTATTTCAGTGCAAAATCATTTTAGTTAGTTTACTTCTTTGTAATTGGCATAAAAATGGTGTAACAGCGATGCCTGGTTTGCAATTTACTTTGTAGTAGAATGAGGGGCAGGAATTATGGTGTTTGTCACAGCTGTAGAAGCACATATCACTCATTTGAAAATTGCAATAGAAAATGCCGTTGCCCAGATTGTGTAGACGGTATCCAGAAATGTTTCGAGGTTGAAAAGGAGGGCAAGAACAAAAGATGACTATTCAAAACTTGTACTACTGATTGTGGATTCTTTATCTGGGTAAAAGATGATGAAGCAAGCGAAGGGTCAAGTACCATTGATGAAGAAACGAATCCTACTACCAAAGAAGAAGTTGACAGTTTGCCTAGCATGTTCGATAGCCTAGCTCGAATAGCTGATAAACAAAACATTGAGATTTCGGTGAATGTGACATTCCGCAAGGGTAAAGAGCCATCAGATGGTAATGGAAAATGAAGTAGTAGTATTCATTACTACACTTTTGAAGTTATGTTGTCACGCAATGGACTGTTTGGCATCCATAAACAATTGTGTACTTGATTAGGCAGCTTTTGTGTAATCCTTTCATTATGGCATGCCCAAGTGAATCAATGTTCTAATGTGTTGATCGTTTATTTTAAGATTTGCATTCCAAATTGTAATGTTATAAACTTAAGTGACAATTATGTTTATGTGATTTCATTAAAACTCAATTTATGTCATCTTGTTTTATAGTACCAGTGCCTTTGTTTCTCAATGAGTGATAACGTTTACTAAGAGTGATAACAGGGAAACAAGATTTGTCTATATCAATTTGATATGTTCTGAATAGATGGGGAAAGGGATAGTATGCAATTCATTTACAAAAACCTGCCAAACTTGGGATCTTATCATAATTATCTGTCAAGGAATAGCTCCATTCTTACAGAAGTTAATTAGAAATCAAACTCATATTTTGTTGCCCATTGAAACACAAAAGGTTGCTCATACATGATATATTCATTAATCTGATGAGAAAATCTGAATATCCTTTTAATAGCAAACACAAGTCAATCACCAATTATTCATTTACACTCAATACGAATAGTTGCAATAATATTACAAGATATTAAGTTTGTTGCTTTTCCACCCAGAACCAGAATGAGCTGAATGGACCGGACAGTAAGTGTCCCTTCCCTTACAGGTTGTTCTGAAATCTGTAGAGATTGAATATCATGGCTATCTGCAAGTAAAAAAAAAAACAAAATTATCAAGGTTATCGGAAGCTTTGATATAGCTCGTGCCCTACCAAGTGAACCATTGGAAGACTTTAAAAACTCATTAAAATAGTTAATTGAGAATAGTTCGAATAATTTAACACTGAATATAAAGAACTATGGGGTTGAAGAAGAGCCTACTGCACGAACCAATTTGAAGGTGGCAATTCTGCCTTAAATTCCTCTAATCTGAATGTCATCAGTCTTTGAAGAGTGTTGTGGATTGTGTTCCGACTCCAGATCTTCTCAACCATTGAAATGAACGAGCATAATTGATAAAAACAAATCATTTTCCATTTGCAACAAACATTACACTACCAGAAAGTCTTAAAAGCCATTACAGTTAACAAACCTTCTTATGGGACGTTTGGAAAGTAGTTTGGAACCGAATGTAAATAATTTGACATGTGTAAACCTTGTAAACTGAAAATTAGATTTGTTGACGTCGAAGGGAGGAAAGTTGAGGTTGGCAAGTGTTTCGATAAGGCCTGAATGCTTACGTCGCCCTACAATAACAAATCAATTACATCTTGTAAGAAATAATCACAAGAAAGTGTTGTGAATGGTGGTTCAAACAAGGGCTTAGTAAACTAACCAATGAAATATGTGAATATGTAAATGGTGTCCGCAAACATTATTGTCGAGATGCCTGAATGACGGGTGCAAGAGATGGCATATTACTGTACTTGGAGGTCGACCTCTTGATTTTCGTTGAAGTTGATGTAGCATGCACGCACTTAAATATTAAACATAAATTGTAATGGCATATTGTGTTAGTCGTAAAAAGGATCGAACAACGTACCCTTGCTTTTTTTAAGAGGACTCCAACAGGTTTTTTCGTCGAAGCTTCGTCGGTGCGCTCTTTCTTGTCGACGAAATAGGATCCCGTACGCTTCCGCTCGCATTGTTCTCGGATTCATTACGTTGTGAGATGACATTACTACCACTTCCTAACTTTATTGTACTCAACTCTTGTTTTTGATTAAATATCCACTCCTTAATGGCTTGAGACCTCACTTCATCATCATCAGCGAGGTTTGCAACCTCTGCAAAAGTCTGACATATATCGGCGTAATGTAACTGTGCAGCAGTACTAACCAACTCATCATAGTAAACTGCGACCCTTGTATGTGCTCTACAAATGTCTCTTCTCTACAAACGGCAGTGATGTGACATCATTACATATCAGAACGACGATAGCGTGTCGACACAGAATTTCCCGGAATTCAAACAAGTGGCAACTACAAACAATTTCACAAGTTTCTCTCTGAAATGAGATAAAATTCTTTTTAATTCTTCGTTGTTCATCATGCATGACAACCTCTCATACTTCGTTTATTGTCCCAAAAGTTTCCTCTGTAATAGAAATGAGGTCACAATAAACCTTTCCAATGAGCTCCGTTTGAACTTCCCTGAACTTGGAAATGGTGTAACATTTCTGATATTGCTTCTCCATTTCAAAGGTTGTCGTGCACGGCACCATTTGTGATTATGACTTAAAGTCAGCTTGAAACTCCTTCTCAACCTTATTCCTCAATGCCCGTTCATACTATTCAACAAATTATTTCAGTGAGGTCTTAGAATGAACATACTCGTCGAAGAATGCATTCATACTCCCACTTCGCTGAGTTGTTGACATCCCTTTCCAAAATGTCGTTTTCAAATAGCAAGGAACCCAACGACCTTTGTTATCAAACAGTCCCAACAACCAATCATTACTATGCAACTCATACGTGTCGATCATCGCTCTCCAGCCTTCTTCAAATTCCGAGACAAACTGCGAATCATATACTAATCCGTGCATAGTAGAAAAATGGAAGCCTTATCAACGTTGTATCCAAACCTTTTTGGAAACTTTTTCAGAATATGCCACAAATACCATCTATGTCTCGTATTTGGAAAAACAATCTGAATTGCATTTTGCATGCCCCTATCCTGATTGGCAATGATTCCATTAGGAGCTTTTCCATGCATGCATTGTACCCATGTCTTAAACAGTCATACAAAAGTCTCTGTGTCCTCGTTGGACAACAAACCACAACCAAGTAATGTAGATTGTCCATGATGATTAACGTCAACAAACGGGGCGAACGACATATCGTACTTATTAGTTAGATAAGCGGTGACAACGTCGTCGAACTCCTTGTATGCTTGCCTTGACCTATTATCTGCCCTAATTACATTCTTCATCTGACCCTCATCATCTACATCCATCGTAAAATAGAATCTTGAGCACTGGGATTGCATCTTGGAAAAGTAGGCTTGTATCACTACGACATTTCTTTCATCGAGTATTAATCGTCTCACTTATTCAATATAATTTCGGTAATCCTTTTCCACGCAAGTCATACTTTCATACCCACCTGCTTAAACCACTACAGAGTTGAAACTTTTGTGCAAGGAATTTCCTGCAATATCATTCACTTCAAGCTGTCGTTTCACATGTGAGCTTAATTCTCGATTCCAGCAATCCAACCTCTACTTCGAAGGCTTGTTTTATGATTAGGATTGTGTTAATCCTCTATATTCCAAGAGCATTTGAACATACAGTGATCCTAGCTTTACAATTTATCTAAGTAGTTGGTTGGGGGCTTCAAAGAACCACTTGTACTAGTGCTTTTTCTGCCTCCACACGTGTAGGTCATGTATTTAATTTTCACATCGTCTCCCTTTTTTGAATCTCTTCTCCTAAGTGGAAAACCTACATGATATGCATATCATTTGTAGAAATCCCATAATTCTTTTTCATCCTTGAACGTCATACCCACCTCCGGAATCTCAGGCACAACGAGACCATTCTCCTAACGTCACCTCCTCCATTGATAACATATCGTCCGCAACATTCTTGTCACCAACTCTCTCCACCAAAACTTTATCACGTGTTTTCCATAGAACCTCCTACTACAACACGATAAGCCACAAAGTTCAGCAAAAAACAAACCATTTTAGTTCAATGTGTAATTGTAACATATAATCTATCACGTTAACATTGCCCACAAATAATCAACACTTAGATAATTCCACTCCTTCAGACAAATTACAGCTTTCCTGAATCAAAAAAATGAAATAACAACAAACAATTCATTGTGTTCAAAACATTCACTCCAAAACAAACAAATTAACAACAAATAATTCACTCCAGTTGACAACATTCAATCTAAAACTAACAAATTATTCACTACATGGAAGATAACATAACATCACTCACTTGGGTTTCCGGAGTTGGTGAAGACCGGACGTCGCCGTCACCGAATTTTGGCATAACCATCTCACCAAAGCTGAGGAGTGAAGGTTCCAATTTGGGGAAACGACTGCCCTTGATGTCGCAAGTGAGTGTGGTAAGATGAATCCCTTGTTTCGTCTTACCCGGTAATTGATCTATTGATTTCAGCTCCGGGTAAATTGAAATCTCTTCTGTTCGGCTGGAGGAAATGTAAGCACTAGGAGTGTTGTGTTAACTGGGAATGGTGGAGTGTTGTGTTCCTTTATCAATTGTTTTGCAATGCCGAAAGTGCCGCTCTAGGTAGTTTTTATTCGGCAAGGACAATTTGTTTGGAAATGGAAGTGGAATTTTTGGCTGCAGAAATGTTAGGGGCGGGGCGAGTTTAGTCGTTCTTTTTGACTTTGATTAGGTTTCCTTTTCATTTTTCAATTGTTACAAATAGACAAAAAAAAAAAAAGTGCCATGTCATTTGAAATTCAAATTTCTGGAAGGCTTCTGGCAAAGCCTTCTGTTAGAGCGGCTTTTTCCTTTTTCAATTGTTGCAAATAGACAAAAAAAAAAGTGCCACGTCATTTGAAATTCAAATTTGTGGAAGGCTTCTGGCAAAGCCTTCTGTTAGACCGGTTTTTCCTAACTAAAAACATTATTTAACTTGGCATTTTAACAAAGACTAGTCTAGAGAATTTATCTATTTTATTACAGAACCAATATCTTCCAAGTTCCCAATTCAAATTCAATGCGAATCCAGTAAATATCAGCAACTCTATATCCCTTTTTCACGCAAACCCCAAAATCCCAGTATAAAATCTTCATGTTTCGACCATTTCCAGTGAGGAACACCAAATTTGGTGATTTCTCAATGTACTCTTGTTTCAAATGCCCAAAAGAGGTGAAGAATACAATGAAGAAGGAAATTTTAGGATAGTAATCACGAACCGTTGAAGAGGAAGAAAGCGTTGAGAATTTGTGGATACTTTGAAAGTGTGAATTACCTAAAATTGAATTGGATTGATATGAGTGTTAACTAAGAAACATTGTAAGAAGGTTATTTAACTAAAAATATTAATTGATTTGGCTTATTAACAAAGACCAGTCCAGAGAATTTATCCATTTTATTACAAAACCAATATCTTCCAAGTTCCTAATTCAAATTCAATCCCAATCCAGTAAATCGGCAACTCAAAGTCCCTTTTTCACAGGAACCCCAAATTCCCAATATTAAATCTTCATATTTCAACCATCACCAATGAGGAGGACCAAATTTGGTGTGACCTTTCCAATAGCTACGCCAGTTTTTACACCAAATTTGATGTAAAAGTTACACCAAATTAGGTGTAGACCATTAGAGATAGTTTTACACAAAATTTTATTCCAAGTTATTTAATTACAAATTATATTATTACAAAAATCGTTAAACTAAAACTTATATGTAATGAAAAAAAATATTGCATTTATTAATAAATTAAAAAAATATTAAACACAATACCCAATTTTGCATCATATTTGAGATATGGGTGAACACGGTTCAATTTGGAGGTATTGTGACAAATTTTCAAACAAAACCATTTAAAGCAGTTTGATTTTTTTTTTAAATATCAAACCAAACCAAGCCACTTCAATTTCTAAACCAAATCAATCCTACTATATTAAAAAAAACCAATTCACAAATTACTGCTCATTTGTAAAGCATTTTGCCTTCCAATTTTATCCCTCCCAAAATTAACGATTTTCTCCACTTTAGCCCCATTATTTATTGTTCATGATATGATTTCTTGCTACAGGAGCCATTTTTGTTGACTAATTGATATTTTGCAATCATGTTTGAGAAAAATATCATCTTCCCTATGTCAACTATAACACAAATATTCAATTTCACACTTTAAAAAAACTGATTTGCGTGCCTTATGAAGCTAATTTGTATAAGAGTCCACGAGCCATAATTTGCAGTTGTACAATAAATTTTCTAATTTTATATTAAGTTGAAATATATTAGTGTTAGTACGTATAAAAAAAATAACGGCCGTTCAGTAGAGATTAAAATCGGATTAAAATTAAAAAACTAGACGTTATTGTTGACTTTTATTAGAAGAGTGAAACCCAATAACGGTTATATTTTCAATTTTAATCGGATTTTAATCCCTACCGAACGTGGCCTAAATAAATAACCTGATATGCTCCGCAAAATGAGGAGCAATGCGATGTGGAGCTTCCGCATTGTGCGGAGCACATAATTTTTTTTTTTTTTGCCGTTTTTTAAAAATTTTCTTGTTTTATTCCATATATACATAAAATTAAAATTTCTTCCATGTGGCACCCGCGCCTTTTTTTCGTTTCTTATTTTTTTGCCACAAATTCTACTAATTTACATTTTATACAAACTATAAATACAATTTCACTTATTACTAATTTAATTCAAAAACAGTAGAAAATATTTAATTCTACACATACATATAAATCAAAATTCATTTATTAATATAATATGCACATTATCTGTGTATATATGGGCCAGTTGCATAATATTCATCCATATCCCAAGGCTACAATCATTAGGCATTTTCATTTTCCCCATTTTACCCCTATTTTTTTGACTGTTCAGTTAGGCAGCATG
>CAIGRF010291090.1:0-22379 GCA_903798235.1 Fraxinus ornus | reverse complement strand
AATTAAGCTCATTTTACTAACATTGCTTATATCTCCCTTTAATCCTTCATATTCAACACTAATATTACCTTCAAAATAACAAAGTCATTGCACGGCCCCTAACTAGTATATATATAAAAGTTAAATCCAATTGTAGAAATTTGGTGGACAATATTGTATTTATTTGCATTCAATGTCCACCAAAATAATAAGTTAACAAACTTATTGGTCAAAATTTCAAAATAATCATTCTAGAATCTAAGTTAAAATGTAAATAATTAATTGAGTGACCTAACTAGAAAATTGAGACTTAAATAAACAAAAAATGATTGCTAAAATTTAAGGGAGCTTGGTACAAATTAGAACAAAAAAAAAAAAATACATAACTACTAATAAAATGTAGCAAATAATTACCAAAAAATAAGAGAATTTTGATAAACTAACCTGAAAATTTAATCGAAATTAGAAAATATTATTAGAAGGAAAAGAGATGTGAGTTCAAATTAAAATCTAAATTTAATTGTATATTCAATTGTAATGAACAATCGACAACACTTCACCCAATTTGAAGGTCTTACATTTAGAGTTGTGATGACTGGTTAATATTTGAGTATGATTTAATTAATTATTTAGGATGAATAATTGTCTATTTATGCATTGAATTTAATTGGTTTATGTCGAATATGTATGTATCTTTTAGCGAATTGAAGCGATTTGCAAAGATTGAAATCTAAACAAAACCACTTTGAAATAGTTTGATTCGATTTAAAATAAAAAAAAGTCATGTTGACTTAAATCAATGTTTTCAAAAAATTTGCAGTTCGACATTTCATTGTTCAACTACAAATTTGGGGTGCAATAATGCTTGGTGTACACTTTGTTAAATGACAAAGCGTCATGGATTAAACTACTTGTACACACAAAATGTATATATTGATTGGCACATTCCACGTGTCAAAAATATGTCAATTGATTGGAGAAAGGTATAGTCATGATTAATATACCAAAAATCTACTAACTCACTAATTAGTGTGTCAACTTTTATGTACATATAACATGATTCGAATGTCATTTAATAGTTTAAAAAATATAATTTTCCATACAATCACCGATTTACAGCGAGGCAAATGTCAACCGTGATGATGTGAACCTTCAGGGTGTGTTTGCGTCACATTATTTAGAAGAATGTATTTTGAAATAGTAAATTGATGGATAATGTGTGGTTGAAAAAGAAGGAAAAGTTATTGATGTAATGAAAAATGTGTGATTGAAAATGAGTAGAAGAATGTGAATGCAAATTTTAGAGTGTGTTTAGTGCATATTAAAATGAGAGAATGTATTTTTTTTTGAAGTGATATGACGAGGAATATGCGGTTGAAAAAGAATGAAAAATTATTGATATGATGAAAAATATTATTTTATTTTAGAATGTGTGATTAAAAATGAGTAGAAGAATGAGAATGGAAAAAATATGGTCAAACAACGGGTTAACGTGTAACAAACCGGGGTTAAAAAGTACAAATGGGCAAGGGTTTTACACCAAATTTGACTCTTCGTTGGAGTTGCATTCACCACTACTACCAAATACTCCGCTACATTTCAAATTCAATTCCTCCTGCGCCATTCTTCCCCAAATTTATACACATACATTTCTATTTCTATTCCTATCCATATACAATGTCGCTGAGGCCGAACTCTAAGGTGGAGGTGCGCCGCAACCGGTACAAGGTGGCGGTGGACGCCGAGGAGGGACGGCGGCGGAGAGAGGACAACATGGTTGAGATTCGGAAGAATCGAAGAGAGGAAAGCCTCCAGAAGAAGCGTCGTGAAGGCCTTCAAGCCAATCAGCAATTTCCTATTCCAGTCGAAGCCACCACCGGCATCGAGAGAAAGGTACATCGGAAGCTTAATTAATTAATAAAAGTCTTTTGTTGATATGTGTTATATGCATTTAGTTGATTTGCTTCTCATTTGAGGTTTGAATAGTAGTTTTATGATGCGTGATAGAATAGACTATCACGATTCGTAAAGTTTTGGTTTGAGTTTTTAATTTGTTCAATATTGAACTTGTGCTATGTCTGTAATTCAGCTTCGTTACAATAATTATGGTAATTACTAGGTAGGACTAATATGGTTCAGCATCTTTCCTGCTTTTTGGTCTACATTTGTAGGTTAATGCATTTGAATCTGTTGACTAATTTTTCTGAACATTTGAAGTGAGATTCTCTTAACTTTTTTTGAACTTCTGAATTAAGGTAATTTTGATTTTTATGTACTTGTCATGATTGTAGGTGCAGTTAGAAAATCTACCTACCATGGTTGCTGGTGTTTTAACGGATGATGCTGGTAGACAGCTTGAGGCGACTACCCAATTCAGAAAATTGCTGTCCATAGGTTGTTGTTGGGTCCATAAAAGTTGTAACTTGGTTATTCCTTTCCTTACTTTAGATTATGGAAATTAGTTAGTTTTTTGCTATAATGGGTTTTTTCCAGAACGGAGTCCTCCAATTCAGGAGGTAATTCAAGCTGGTGTTGTTCCTCGCTTTGTTGAATTTCTCGTGAGGGAAGACTTCCCACAACTTCAGGTCTAACAGTATTACCTATTTAACTTTGAATAATTTTGTTTGCAATAGCTTGGGTTCTGTACTAAAACATTATTACTACAGTTTGAGGCAGCTTGGGCTCTCACAAATATTGCTTCTGGGACATCTGAGCATACAACGGTGGTAATTGATCATGGGGCTGTTCCAATTTTTGTGAAACTTCTTGGTTCTCCAAGTGATGATGTCCGAGAACAGGTGAGATGTTGAGAGAAATTGTTTTGGCCTTTTTAGTTGCATATTTTTGATCTTCTATCATTTTGTTTAGTTCACTTACTGTGATTTGATCTGTTGCAATGCATTTTTTTAAATCTTACAGTAAGTAGATTGTCTGTTCCTATAGATTGGGTAGAAAAGAATATTATATTGAATGAATTGAAAAGTAGTCATACTCACCCTTTTATAGATACAATACAATGTATAAAATATGAAATAAAGCTACAACTATGTAACTGAAACATACAGCTATATAATCCTGCTTTTTAGGAAATAAATAGGTTCCCTATAATTACGAAATGTACAGTCAAGTTTCCCTAAGAATTAGGAAACTGATTTACCCTGAATTGGCGTGATTTTCAACACTCTTCCTCAAGCTGGTTGGAAGATGTCGTTCATGGCCAGCTTGCTCACCAAGATATCAAACTGCTTCTTTGGTAGACCTTTAGTGAGAATGTCCGCTACTTGTTCAGACGTGGGAATGTAGGGCATAATGATCATACCATTCTCTAGTTTCTCCTTGATAAAGTGTTTGTCGACTTCAACATGTTTAGTTCTATCATGGAGCACTGGATTGTGTGCGATTGCAATAGCGGCTTTGTTATATCAAAATACCTTTATAGTAAGGGACTATTAGTTTTAAGTCCTTTAAGTAACTGTTTGATCCACAGAACCTCACAGATACCATGTGCCACTACTCAAAACTCCGCCTCGACACTACTTCTAGCCACCACATTTTGTTTTTTACTATGCCAAGTTACAAGATTTCCCCCAACAAAGGTACAATATCTCGAAGTTTATCTTCTATCTGTTACATTCCCTGCCCAATCTGCATCAGTAAACACTTCAACTTGGAGATGTCCCCTATTTTCATATAGAATTCCTTTTCTTGCTGTCCCCTTTTAAGTACCTTAAAATTCTGTATTCAGCATCAAAATGTCCTTGATTGGGTGAGTGCATGAATTGACTTATCATGCTCACTGCAAATGAAATGTCACGACGTGTATGGGAGAGATAAATTAGTCTCCCAACTAAGCATTGGTATCTTTCTTTGTCAACCATTTCTTCTGGACTTGCAGGTTGAAGCTTCAGATTTGGTTTTATGGGGGTTTCTACTGATTTGCAATCGAGTAAACCCGTTTCTTCTAGTAGATCAAGTATGTACTTTCTTTGATAGATAAAAACACCTTACTTGGATCTGGTAAACTCCATTCCAAAAAGTATTTTAGAGGACCCAAGTCTTTGATTTCAAACTCACGAGCTAAGGCTTTCTTCAATCTTCAATCTTCAATCTATCAAGTTCAACAATATCATCTGAGTCAAAATTATGTCATCCACGTAAACTATTAATACTGCCATTCTACCTTCTCTTGAGTGTTTGTAGAACATTGTATGATCGGCTTAGCTTTGCAAATACCCTTGAAACTTGACGACCTTTCCGAACCTGTCAAACCAGGCCATATGAGATTGTTTAAGACCATATAATGACTTTTTTAATCGGCAAACTTTATTTTCTCCAAAGTTTTCTTCGAAACCTGGTGGTAAGTTCATAAACACTTCTTCTTCCAGATCACCATTTAAGAAAGTGTTCTTTACATCTAACTATTGCAGAGGCCAGTTAAGATGTACTGCAAGAGAAATTAATACTCGAATGGAATTGATTTTTGCAACAGGTGCAAAGGTTTCTTGATAGTCAATTCCATAAGTTTGTGTGAAACCTTTAGCAACTAGTCTTGTCTTGTCTTGTATCTCTCAATGATCCTATCAGACTTACATTTGATTGTGAAAATCCACTTGCACCCTACCGTCTTCTTCTCCTTAGGTAGATCAACAATTTCCCAGGTTTTATTTTTTTGAAGTGTTCTCTTCTCATATACTGTTGACTTCCACTCCAAGTGTCCTAGTGCTTCCTGTATAGTTCTGGGTACAAATAGATGAGAAACATTTGTTGTGAAGGCTTTGTATTTTTCTGAAAGTCTATGGTAGGACAGGTAGTGGGCAATAGGACGTTTGGTACAATTCCTAGTTTCTTTACGAATGGCTATAGGGACATCAAGATCAGAGAAAGGTAAGTGAGTGGGATTTAAAGGAAGATTACCAGGAATCGAAGACCTAGGAGATGATGATTGACCGTGCTCAAGATTGACGGGAAGATTCTCAATTAGGATTGAACCTGCGTCTAGTGTAAACACGTAGCTCTGTGGACTTAGGTGGTAAAGTTTCTCCCCATGTTTGTGATACACTTTTACTCGACATATATAGATCAGTATTTTCCGCATTTTCTCTAGGTAAAGTATCCATTTCCTGATTTATTTGAGGAAGAAAAGAAACTGGTTTTGGTTCTTGTTACCAAAACTGATCTTCATTCAAATAATTCTCCCCCCAAAGAGAGGTTTTGGTATAAAACGGAGTTGTTTCAAGAAATTGAATATCCATACTAACATGGAATTTTTTAGTGACAAGATTAAAACACTTATAGCCTTTTTTATTAGGAGAGTAGTATAAAAAAAAATACATTTTTCAGCTCGTGGATCAAATTTGGATCTAAGGTGGGATGGAACATGAATGAACACCGTACAACCAAAAAGTTTTAAAGGAAGATCATTGATGAGTCGTGTCTTTGGAAAAGATTTTTTAGGAGTTTGTAAATGAGTTTCATAGTTCAAAACTCTAGTGGCATTCTATTAATCAGATAACATGTTAAGATTGTATCTCCCCAAAGATATTTAGAAACATTTATAATCTGATTTTAATCTAAGTCAAAGTCAAATAATCAATATCAACCACATCTTTCACGGGTTCCACATCTTAACAACTATATATTTTAAAAATTTCTATCACAATCCACTAAATCTGATTTTAATCCAAATCAAACACCCTTATAAAAACCCTAGCTACTTCAAGTAAGTGCCTATTTTTACGTTCCGCGGTTCCATTTTGTTGAGGAGTATTCCTACTTGTAGATTGATGAACAAGCCTCTTTCTTGTAAAAAAAATTGTTCTAAACATTCATTAAAAAATTTTGTTCCATTATCACTACGAAGAATACTTATTTTAGTTTGAAATTGGTTTTCTATTGACGAGTAAAAATCTTTAAAAATTTTTGTAACTTCATTTTTTGAATTCATTAGGTAAAGCCAGCATATGTATGATCATCAATGAATGTCACAAACCATTTTTTCTAGTTGAAGTAATCTTAGAGGGACCCCAAACATCACTATATATTTGATAAAAAGGTTTTGAAGCACAATATGGTTTATATTTATAAAAGTTTCGATGGCTTTTAGCCAAGAAACAAGTTTCACAAACCAAAGAGTTACAATCCACTCTTTTAAATAAATCCGGAAATAAGTACCTAAATAGGAAAAACTAGGATGTCCTAGTCCATTATGCCATAGTATTATTTGATCACAAACAGGATTTGAACGGATTCCACCAATAAAACCTTGAGCTTGTTTATTCCTAGCGCGGTTGTCATTAAAATAGTAGATGTCTTCTATCATCCTAGCATTGCCAATCATCATCCCTGTATTCAAGTCCTGGAATTCATAGCAAAAGTCATCAAAGATAACACGATAGTTAGAATATTTAGATAAACGACTTACTGACAAAAGGTTACAAGCGAGTTTTGGGACTTGTAAAACAGATTTTAGAATTATTTTTTTTCTGATAAATGAATTGAACCTTGCCAGCAATGGGAGATAAGTTTTCATCTGCAATACGTACTTTTTTTTATTTCCAGGAAGTGGTTCATAAGATATAAACAAATGGGACAGATTAGTCATGTGATGAGAGGCACCCGAATCTATGATCCAAGATGTAGATAATGAAGAGGATTAGGCACACAAAGTTCTACCTGTTTGAACTAAGGATGCTACAGGATTACCAGGAGTCGGCGAAGCAGATTTCAATAGCTTTAGGAGTTGCTATATTTGTTCTTCACTCAAAGAGGTGGTCTCAGCAGTATGTGGTTTGGCTGGGACTCGGATCAGTTTTATTATTCTTCCATTCTATAGGTTTCCAATCAGCAGGTTTACCATGCAGTTTCCAGCAAGTTTTGCGAGTATGTCGTGATTTATTGCAAAAATCACATCAGACCTTTGGTTTGTCATCTTGGCAGCACTCGGTATTAGGGGCACAATAGGTAGCAGTCCCCATTAATGCTGTATTTTCCATCGGTCCAGCAGTGAATTTCTTGTCAAGCATGATATTTCTCCTGCTTTCTTCACGTCGAACTTCAGAAAAAACTTCACCGAGGGAAGGAAGAGGTTTACGATTTACGACCTAAAATCTTGCCTCGTACTTCATCAAAATCAAAATTGAGTCCAGCCAGAAATTTGAAAATTCATGAGTTCTCCTCCTTAAAGTAATTGCAATCATGAGTGTTCTTCCACTTATGGTCATCACTGAATAAGTCAAGGTCCTGCCATAAACTTTTGAGGATACTAAAATATTTAGTGATGGAATTCTCACCTTGACGAACTTCCCCCAGTTTGAGTTGTAAATCATATGTTTGGATTATCCCAAAGGGTTTTAGCAGTAGGATAACACATGTAGTTTGCACTTATTTCATCCATAGAATTCACTAACCAGGCCATTATCATGGAGTTTTCAGCATCCGAAACAGCATGACCAGCATCAGTTCTTTCTAGCTCTACAATGTCACCAGTTAAGTAACTGATTTTCCCTCTTCCTCTAATATAAATTCGAACGGACTGGGACCACCTGAGAAAATTGTAGTGGTTCAGTTGGAGGTTT
Organism: Fraxinus ornus; assembly: GCA_903798235.1. Lineage (NCBI taxonomy): Eukaryota > Viridiplantae > Streptophyta > Magnoliopsida > Lamiales > Oleaceae > Fraxinus > Fraxinus ornus. The sequence continues at coordinate 14,826 of CAIGRF010291090.1, read as the reverse complement.
AGAGGAGTTGATATTGGCACCTGTGGTAGGGGTTGATTTAGAGATTTCTGACATGGTAATGGGTAGGGAGAACAAAAAAAAGGACAGAGGCCAATTATGTCGGCTCTGATACCATATAGATTGGGTAGAAAAGTGTAATGACCCAAATTTTTATGAATTTAAATCGCTACCCAAAACTATATATGAGGAAAATCATAAATTAATAATGTTGTTATGTAGAGAAATTTTCAAATTCCGTATTTACTTATTCATTACAAAGTCAAATTTCAAGCGAAATTAAATACACCAAATAGTGCCATGTGAAATTAACGTGCAAAGTTTGTCATATGCTCCAATATCCATATTAACTATTAATTTTGCATGTCAGATAGATATTGTGGCAAAAAAAATGCAAACTAGCTAGCTAACAAAAGAAATGACACTGACACAATTAAGGCTAGTGACTGGACATAAGCTAGGACCCAATTTTTAAAACCACATCTCAAGATTCCAGGTCCACCATTTATTTTCATCACTGTACGTGCATTTAATGGAAATAAGACTCTGGGAAAGTATTATACTACAATAAACCTGCATTAAAAGAATTGGATGCCTTTGAACGACGTATATCAACATTTGGTTATGCATTTTCTTTCTCTTCTGTTTTGCCTCAAAATTCACCCACTTAAATGATAATATAGTACTTTACATTCATCAAACAAGATAAAGAAAACCGTACCTTAATTTATTATGCGGAAACTTTAAATAACATAGAAAACACAAAATATCCAAAACGAGCTAGCATAGTACGAGATTTCATGTCCAAATAACTCTGTCCAAATTTCAAAATAAATTGACCGAGTCTAAAAAAATAAATAAACAACTAAGTATATCTGCTAAATTCGAAATTCAAGACACATTACACTGGTTTATTTTACTGTGTCCCGTAAATCTTGGCACAACGACTCCACCTCATCGCCCGCCGACCAACGACCCGATCTAACCTGTATGGAGTGGGAAAAGGGTAAGTACATGGGAATACTAAGTAGGAACTTTAAAATTATGATGCAATCTCGAATAAAAACTTTTAGAACAAACATCAGAAAATCATACTGTCATCATAACTTTAGAAATCCGGTAAGAGCTCATTTCATAACATATCATAACATTGTACCGGAATGGCCATAACATCATATCATAACTTTAAGTTTCATAAGTATAAAATTCATCAGTATGAATAAAATATTTAAACGAGATAAATCAACTGCACCTCCTTTCCTACCTTGTTAGATTAAAAATTCTTGAATGATGAAAATTTCCAAAATCACGTTTACTCTTTGCCTCAAGTTGTGTTCCGTGCAGAATATATTTTCTTCTATCAATTTAAGTTTATAGGTACATAGGCAATTAATAAACTGTATTTTAAGGAGTTGTGAATAGTGGGCAGACGTGTGGGAGAAACGTGTTGGAGTGGTAAAGATCTTTAAAAGGTAGATCTTTGACCAAGTCATCCACTTAACCATATTGAAAGGATCGTACTTTTCTTTTACAAACAGAATAGATAGAAATAATAATAATATATAAAATAATATAATATCCCACAAGTCAAAAATTGACTCTACACGTGTTCACCTCTTAAAATTCCAAAAGCACTAATTATTTTAACCAAATTGTAATACAAAACAAAGTCTTTCGATCTCGATAAATTAGGCTTCGCTCATCCAAATTAATCCTTTCTCGAGCCTAAAATGTATAATTAAATACGACCTATCCAACGAGACCAATATTCATATACTTATCATTGCTCGGTCAAAATCTAAAATATGACCCAAATAAAATTGAAATTCGCTATATGTCATTTTGGTCCCTAACTTTTCAAAACAATAAAAGATAGCATACAAAATTAAATTCTACTCTATAAAAATTTTCGGGGCATTACAAAAAGAACATTATATTGAATGAATGGGAAAGTGCTCACCCTTTTATAGATACATTACTGTGTATAAAATAGGAAATAAAGCTACAACTATGTAACTGAATTATACAGCTATACAATCCTGATTTTTAGAAAATAAATAGGATCCCTATAATTACGAAATATGCAGTCAATTTTCTCTAAGAATCAGGAAACTGATTTACCCTGAATTGGTGTGATTTTCAACATTTCCCTTTTGTGTTTCAGGCTGTATGGGCCTTAGGGAATGTAGCCGGCGACTCCCCCAAATGCCGAGATCTTGTGCTTGGCCATGGAGCCTTGGCTCCTTTATTGGCTCAGCTGAATGAACATGCCAAGTTATCTATGCTCAGAAATGCTACCTGGACACTATCAAATTTTTGCAGAGGCAAGCCGCAGCCTGCTTTTGAACAGGTCTCTCTCTTATGGCAAGGATCTCATTCTTATTACATTTTGGAGAGATGATGATTTTCAGAATTGTACAAAAATCTTTTGGTAGAATAATAATCATGCTATTCTAGAGGTTTTATATTCTTTTATTTTCTTTTTTGGCTCTATTATTAAAGAAATGGTAAGATCAGACTTTTAAATGACGTTCAGGTTTAGCTTCTACTTTATGTTCACTTACACGACAGGGATCAACTTATATGCTATCATTCATTGGCATTACTTGAGTTCTCTGGATTCTGGACTTGGATATGTAATTAAATTGAACCTTTTTTTTTATTTTAATGAAGAAAACTTTGGTTATGAACCTTAAGAAAGACATTTGCCGTGACCTTATGCTGTTAATTTTACAGACAAGGCCCGCACTTCCAGTTCTTCAGCAACTTGTACATTCAAGTGATGAAGAAGTTTTGACTGATGCATGCTGGGCTTTGTCATATCTTTCAGATGGAACAAACGATAAAATTCAAGCTGTGATTGATTCTGGAGTATGTCCGCGCTTGGTTGAGTTATTGCTGTGAGTCATTTTATTTTATGACCTTGAATGAACTTTGCTGTGATATGCATCTGATAACAAGACAATGTGATATTTCAGTCATCCCTCTCCTTCTGTTCTTATCCCTGCCCTTCGGACAGTTGGAAACGTTGTCACTGGAGATGATATACAAACTCAGGTACAGTTCAGAGGTGTTGGTCGTTTCACTGTTCTCTCGAATATGTTTCTTTTTCAAGATATGCTGTATCTTTTCATTTTAGTAAAGAACCCTGTAAACTTACTACCAGAGCAACAAAAAACCTAGCAAGAGCCCAATAAAAAAAAAGAAAAAGAAAAAGAAAAAGAGAGAAGATATCAAGAGAGAGACTCGTTATGCTGCATTTATGAGGCAATGATTATAATTTTTAAGTGCATTAAGAACAGAGAAAGATCTAGTGAATCCCATTCTCTGCTAGGTGTGGGTTTTATTTGTTATTCTTTTGGGTTTCTGGTCAAAAATTAAGTAGCCTGGTGACTACTACAGTGGTCAGTGGACATATCATTTTTTTTGTTTTTTTCAAAGGTGTCGGTGTGTCAAATTCTGCATTTTTAATTCTGATTCACTGGCTACATGACACAGCATCCTGTACATGGCAACCCCATTTTGTGATATTCATACAATTTAAAGGGAAAACATATAATTAGAGCAAAAAACAAGTCAAATTTACTGAAATGCATGATGGTTATTAAACAAGGATTATAACAATATAAAAATAGGGATACTCAAATGAATCTTCCACAACCAAGTTGTCAGGGAGAGAAATCTGATAATTTGGGCGATTGAATTGTGAATCTCTAGATCATCTCTGTTGATGATGTTCCCAGGTTAATAGACGTAATATGAAAGGTGGGGGGAGATAGGAGAGAGACGACGACAGGAAATTTGGGGGGGCGGATGGGAATATTCTGTAGAGAATAAATGAGAATGGAAAGTTTTGGATGTAAAGTGCAATTTTTAATTCGAGGTAGTGATAAATTATTCTGCCCACTTATTGTTTCATTTACAGCCCTCAAAAATCTGAGCCCCATTTCCATCCAAGGCACAAAGCCATGTTGTAGGTGGTGTGACAGCTAGATTGATGGTAATGGGAGATAATAAGTTGCTGGACATGAAGAATTCAAATATAAATCGACTGCACTTGTAGAATTTGAATTGGATGAAATTTGATTAAGATTTGTCAGAACACATTCAAGAAGAGCGTTAGATGCCAATTGAGATCATAGTATTAAATAACTCCAGATGATCTCACGAGGACCATTTCAATGAAAGATATGATAACTATCTGGTTTTAGTTTGTTAATTGGGTCAATTCTAATATCTGAATTGAAATGGTAACAAAGAACGTAGGTACCGTGCAACATTACATGTTTTATTTGAATTGTAGGTCTTATCATGTATCCATATTATTGTATTTGTATGTACATGCGAGAAGCTATTGATGCAGCAATACTTGGATCTTTTCATGGGAGAGTGCGAGCTATATAATTCTTTTAAGCATTTGTGTATTTTAAGAAGATTAAGTTGTAAGTTCTTAACTTGTCAAAGTATTAATGCTGACACCAAGTGGTGTGAAACGTGTTCCCCAGTATCATGAGTCAGAATTTATCATCATTAACATTTTGCAATAGTAATCCACTACTAGAACTGCTGTTATATATTAGTTCTTCCTCCATTCTATGTGGATTTTGCTATTAGTTTATTGAACCACTGGTACTTTTATGGCTATATTGAGCGTAATGACTTAATTAACAGTTATAAGTGGCTTGCTGCATTATTGCATCCCTCGGTGAAAAACTAACTAGGAGCATTTCCAAAATAATGTTAAGTCATTTTACGACTAGAGATGCTTGTGATATGCTGTATCTTTTCATTTTACGACTAGAGATGCTTGGAAATAAGCTGCATTACTAAATTACAGCATGTTCGATGTGTTTCTTTAAATCTTTGAAGGATTCCTTTATTGAGACAATGGTTTTCTTTTCAATTGTAGTCTATAGGACACTAATACTGAAATTTATCTCATTAAGGTTCCTGCTTTCCACTACAGTTTTAGCTTTTCTGATCTGTGTCTTGTGAAGTTTGAATTAATCCTGGTAGAATAGTGTTCATAGGTTATACTGTCGGTTGTTGGTAATTTTTTGGCTAAGTGGTCTAGTATTTTTCTAGTTTATCATCAACTTCAATGCACTGCCGTGTCTTCTGAACCTCTTGACTGGTAACCATAAGAAGAGCATTAAGAAGGAAGCATGCTGGACTATTTCAAATATCACAGCTGGAAACAGGGAGCAAATTCAGGTAATTGGTATATCAATTATAATTTTCTCAAGAGCCCATGAGATCATTTTTTGGACTTTAGTCAATACAAAGCATGTCAGTTATGGATGACATGACTTTTGCTACTTCTGCAGGCTGTGATTGAGGCCAACATTATTGGCCCACTAGTTCATTTGCTTCAAAATGCAGAATTCGAAGTAAAAAAAGAGGTTGCATGGGCAACATCTAATGCCACATCTGGTGGCACTCATGAACAAATCAAGTATGTAAATGATAAAGAGTGTCTATTTCTATGCTAACATTCCATGATGTATTAGTATTTACTTTGTCAGATCAGCATCTATTATCTTCTGTAAACAGGTACCTTGTTAGTCAACAATGTATTAAGCCTCTATGCGATCTACTTGTCTGCCCTGACCCAAGAATTGTCACTGTGTGTTTAGAAGGCCTTGAAAACATTTTGAAGGTAGGGGAAGCTGAGAAGAACTTGGGACGGAGTGGAGATATCAATCTCTATGCTCAAATGATTGATGATGCCGAAGGGTTGGAAAAAATTGAGAACTTGCAGAGTCATGACAATAATGAGATTTATGAGAAGGCTGTAAAGATTCTCGAGACGTATTGGATTGAGGAAGATGATGAATCGGCACCACCAGGGGATGCATCCCGACGGAGTTTTCAGTTTGGAGGAGGAGATTTCTCTGTGCCTTCAGGTGGATTCAGCTTCAAGTAAGGATTATATGCCTCATTTACCTACTAAGTCAGAAATACGAAGGGTGTTAAATTCGTACAAGTGGAGTGTCTATTTAAAATGATTTTGTTACTAATCCTAGTAATTTGTATTTTACTATTACATTTCCCCTTTACCTACAAACCCATAAATAGGAAGGGCGTTAAAGTCGTGTAATTTGTTAGTTCTTGTGAGTTTTTATCATTCTTCATTTTCGGTGGAAGTAATTCGGATGTTGGAAATTTCTCTTGGTGCATTTTACACAGTACTCGGTATATAAAACAGCATAGTTAGCTTAATATTTTTTTTTCCTTTTAACATGGTCGAGTACTATATAATCCTTCTTCCTATTTGTTGGTCCCAGAGGTTACAAAGACCACAACAAAAACAGCAAATTGCGAAAAATAAAAGAACAGAGGATTTTTTCTTTCAAAGGGTCGGGATGTTCAACCTTAGGCCTACTCATCCATTGAGCATCCACACAAAGTGATTAAGCTCTAGTTCTACTAAAAATCATCAAGAACAAATTACAATGTAACATCTCTCTTGCCTTAAAATCACTCAGAAATTATACACATTCTCATCGAATATACATTAAGTGCACTCACTGTCTTATCACTCAGATTTACAAACGGTAGAGAGAAAGAGATGAACACTAATTACACAGAGAGAAAACATTTCAAAGTCATTGAACAGTTACAGAGAAAATGAAGCTTCAAGAATCACGTTAAGACAAGGATATCAGGAACCTTCACCAACGGTGGAGATCCGGCCAAGAGTAGGACCAGATCACAAAGCCAAGAAAATTGATAAAGGCGTGTCAAAGTGCAAGCATGATTTATCAACCAAGTAATAAAAGTTTTAGGCCAAAGATCCGGTTCAGCACTGGCCCAATACAATCAACTGGGCCAAAGAATTATGAGGCAACCCAATTCATAACAATCTTCACCTTACTAAATAATTCTTGGTGACTTAGTGTACTAGAGAACCATTATGTATCATTTGCTCTTATTAAACCTATAAAAATAAAAAACAGAAAAGTTATAATTTATTCACACACAGCCCTACTTGATTATTCTAAACATACTGCAAATCAGTAATGTTTAGAGTATTCAAGCAGTTTCTAAATTTAGTTAAAGGTAAAACTTTGGTTCTCAAATCTGAAGAGTTGAACTCAGTTGAAATTTTCTCTAGACCGATCAAACTTTTTTCAGCCATGTTCCTCACAAAGTGGAACTTAATATCAACATGTTTAGTTCGATCATGATACATGAGATTTTTGCTCAGATGTATAGCACTCTGATTATTCGTTTAAATTTTGACAGAATTATTCACAAAGCCGATTTCATTAAGTAACCCTCTTAACCAAAGTCTTTCCTTAACAGCATCACATGCAGCTATGTATTCTGTCTCTGTAGAAGATAAGGCAACAAGTTTTTGCAATTAAGATTTCCAGCTAATACAGCCATCACACAAAGTGAAAACATAAAGAAGAGGTAGATCTTCTCTTATCTAAATATCCAGTAAAATCAGAGTAAGTATATCCTTTCAAAATAATGCCTTCATTACATTTTTTAAACAACAGACTTAAACCAGTTGAGCCTTTCAGGTATTTTAACATCTATTTCATAGCAAGCCAATATGTCTCACCAGGATTAGCCATATATCTACTTAAAATGCTTATACTATGTGCCAAATCAGGTCTAGTGCAGATCATAAGATATATTATGGATCCAAAGTGTTAGCATAGGGAATGTTTTCCATTCTTTTAAATTCTTCATCAGTTTTAGATAACTGCTCACTAGATAGTTTGAAATGATTGGCAATAGGCAAAGAAGCAAGTTTACAGTCAATCATAGAAAATTTTTATTTTCTTAATGTATGCACTTTGTCTTAACCATAACATGCAATCAGTTCTGATTCTTTATATTTTCATGCCTAGAATCTTTTTAGCTTGTCCTAAATCTTTCATTTCACACTCAGATTTTAGTTTTGATTTAATAGAATCTATTTCAGATATGTTTTGACAAGCAACATATCACCAACATATAAAAGCAGGTAAATAGATTCAAGTCCTCCTGATCATTTGAAAAAGAGACAAGAGTCATACTTGTTCTTAACAAAACCCAAAGTCTCAATGTAAGAATTGAACTTTTTATACGATTGTCTGGGAGCTTGCTTTAAGCCATAAAGAGACTTTTTCAACAGGCAGACCTTATGAGCATTAGATTTTACTTCATAACCCACAAGTTGTCTCATATAAATGGTCTCCTCAATATCCCCATTCAGAAAAACAGTATTTACATCAAGTTGATCAAGATCCCAGTTAAAATGAGCAGTCGGGCAAGCATGATTCTAATAGATGTGTATTTAGCAACATGAGAAAATATCTCATTGTAGTCCACTCTTTCTTTTTGAGTGAAGTCTTTAGCAACAAGTCTAACTTTATATCTTTTACCTCTACATTAGAATCCCCTTCTTTAATTTTGAAAATCCATTTACAGTCAACTATTTTCTGATTCTCAGGTTTATTAACCAAAATCCAAGTTTTGTTTTTGATCAAAGATTCTATTTCTTCATTCATAACTATTTCTCAAAACTTAGACTCAGAATAGTTGACATCTTTTTCAAAAGTGGAGGGTTCAGAATTCATAGAATTAAGAGCAGTAAACAGAGTAACAAAATTATCACTGTTAAACCTAGTAGAAATCATGTTCCTTCTATCTATGTCTCTAATCCGTTGATAGTTAGCCAATGAGGGATTAATGGATTCATTTTCATCATCAGGTTCACCCAGATCCTGATTAGCTTCAGATTGAGTAGACTCCACCTCAATCAAATCATTATGACTATCAGATTGATTTTCAAGAATGGTCTCAATGGTCGGAGCAGTATTATCATATACAGTTTCAGATTGAGTCTTATAAGGGAAGTCCTTTTCATTAAAGATAACATTTTTGCTAATAATAACTTGAAAACCATTTTTACATTTAACTCAAAGTCTGTACCCTTTGGTCTCTTCCCCATACCCCAAGAAGACACACTTCAAGGATCTTGGTTCAAGTTTTCCTTCATTTTGATGGGAATAAGCAGCACATCCCAAAACCTTAAATCTATTGTAATCAGGCACATTGTTAGACCACAATTTCTTAGGGATTTGAAAATCAATGGCACTTGAAAAACTTCTGTTAATGATATATGTGGTAGTTTTTAAAGCTTCTCCCAAAAAAACTTTTGGAAGGCCAGAACTGTGAATCATACACCTTCTCTAATAAGGTCCTATTCATCCTCTCAGCAATACCATTTTGTTGAGGGGTTCACAGTTCTATGCCTTAGAATTTCATTTTCTTTACAAAAATAGTCAAATTCTAGATTGTAGAATTCGAGTCCATTGTCAGTCCTAAGTGCTTTGATCTTCTTATTGGTTTGATTTTCAATCATCAATTTTCATTGTTTAAAATTTTGAAAAATATCAGACTTATGTTTCAAAAAAGAAAGTCGATATTTTTCTTGAAAAATCATCTACTATAAGCAAGTAGAATCTGAAACCACTCAAGGTATTCACAGATGTTAGACCTCACAGGTCAGCATGTAAATAATCCAGAATTGAAGTGGATTTATGGACTCCAATTTTAAAAGGAAGCTTATTTTGTTTTCCAAAAACACAGTTTTCACAGAAACTATCCAAGTTTTTCAAAATTATCTTTTCCAAAATATCCAAGTTTATTTAAGATTGTTAATCCCTTTTCAAACATGTTGCCAAACCTTTTGTGCCAGATTAAAAACTTGTCAGATTTTATATTCACAACAATAGAGTTGTAACCTACTAAAGGTTCAACATGCATAGTGTAGACACCATTAATCTTGGGCAAAGAGATGATCTCTTTATTGTTTAAATGAAGCTTAATGAAACTTTTGTGGATTCTTATATCATAGTCTTCATCTAACTCCCCCAAGGAAATCAGATTCCTCTTTAAAATTCAGGAACAAATCTGACTTTATCAAGTTTGAGCATTTTGTTGTTATCAATTTGAAGATTCACTTTTCCTATTCCCTTTTATCTGACAATTCATGTAATTTCCCATCTAAACTTGCCCCCCCATTTTGATCAACAAGTTCAGTAAACCAATCCTTTATAGGGTACATATGGAAAGTACAGCCAGAGTCAATGACCCATTCTTTTAGGTTCTTATTAGTGGTATTAACAAGAACAACCCCCTGAATACCATGTTCATTATTATAGGCAACAGCAGTAGACCCATCAGAATTATGCTTGTCTTTCATATCAAAGATCTTTTTGAAACAGTCTCTGATTAAATATCCTATTTTTCCACAGTAGTAGCATTTTCTGGGCTGAAGTTTAGGTTTAGATTGATTCTTGTGATTTCTAAACTTGGCAAATTGGGGTTTATCTATTTTGTGTGAGTTGTAGTTGCATTGATTCCTCTTTTTATTCTGATTAGGTTTCTCCCTTACATTCAAAGCTTCATTAGATTTAGAGTCCTTGAAATCATATTTTAATTCAAGTTTGCTATTCCTTAAAGATGATATAACAATGTCAACAGTGAGATCAATTCTTTCATATTCCAAGGCATTTCTAAGATCTCTATATTTATCCCCTAAGGCATTCAGCAAAGCCACTACTTGTTGATCTTCAGACAATTTCTCATCACAGTCAGTCAATTCTTGAAAATCTTGTGAATTTATCAATGTTATCTTCCAGTGTAGAAGATGGATTAAATATGAAGTTGTAAAACTGTCTGAGGAGATATTATTTGTTGGGCATACTCTTAACAAGGTAGAGAGATTCTAACTTAGTCCATAAGCACTGTGTATTAGTGGTTTCTCCAACTTTCCTAATTAGAGTCAATGACCCATTCTTTTAGGTTCTTATTAGTGGTATTAACAAGAATAACCCCCTAAATACCATGTTCATTATTATAGGCAACAGCAGTAGACCCATCAGAATTATGCTTGTCTTTCATATCAGAGATCTTTTTGAAACAATCTCTGATTAAATATCCTATTTTTCCACAGTAGTAGCATTTTCTGGGATGAAGTTTAGGTTTAGATTGATTCTTGTGATTTCTAAACTTGGCAAATTGGGGTTTATCTCTTTTGTGTGAGTTGTAGTTGCATTGATTCCTCTTTTTATTCTGATTAGGTTTCTCCCTCACATTCACAGCTTCGTTAGATTTAGAGTCCTTGAAATCATATTTTAATTCAAGTTTACTATTCCTTAAAGATGATATAACAATGTCAACAATGAGATCAGTTCTTCCATATTCCAAGGCATTTCTGAGATCTCTATATTTATCCCCTAAGGCATTCAGTAAAGCCACTACTTGTTGATCTTCAGACAATTTCTCATCACAGTCAGTCAATTCTTAAAAATCTTGTGAATTTATCAATGTTATCTTCCAGTGTAGAAGATGGATTAAATATGAAGTTGTAAAACTGTCTAAGGAGATATTATTTGTTGGGCATACTCTTAGCAAGGTAGAGAGATTCTAACTTAGTCCATAAGCACTGTGTATTAGTGGTTTCTCCAACTTTCCTAATGACAAGATCAGACAAGTGAAGAAAAATGGAACTCCAAGCAATGTCATCTAACTCCTGCTTTCTATAGGCACTAAATTCAAGTTGGTTATCTATGGCAGCAGAACACCTCTGTTGCAACAACAGAGCCCTCATTTTCTGTCTCCATAAACTAAAATCCCCAATCCCCCTCCAAACTTCTACTTCAAACTTATGTGCAGTATATATGATTAAAGATAAACACACAAGAATCAAATAATAGGCCACACAATATATAATAAGTATTGACAATATGAGAAAGGACTTCAAGAAATTGCAGTATACAATTATGGCTAACAGTTGATCAATTAGTGACAGTAATAACATGCAAGAAACGTCAATTTTGAAAGTGTTTAAGGGGTGATAACTCTTTGTTCCCCTACTCCATCAGATTCTCAGATCCTTAATGAGATCTTGGACAAAGGAAAGTAGGAGAGGATTACTTACCTTAATAACATGTTTCAAAAATTGACACACAATGCTGAAAGTAATAAGGGGTTTCAGAGAATACCATAAGCAGATGAGAAGAAAATCTCAGAACAGGTGCAGGAAGCAACGAGTCACACAGACTCAGTGAAAACTCGATGGAATCGAATGAGCCAACTTAACTTACCACGACTCAGTACTGAGTTGGATCAAGAACACCACAAACTCAGTAAAAACACTAGATCAAAAGAGATAACCCACAACAGAAACGATTTCCAGAAAAATTACACAAATTCGTTTAACAAAAACATGAATCTTTTAGAAAAAAACTTATTTTAAAAAGATAAACCACAAAACTCAACCCAAAGTTTTTATTTTCCACAAAGATCATTTCAAAAACGTGAGATCTATACAATCGAACACTTTTTGAAAAATTAGGGTTTCTGAAAAACTAACACCAACACAGATCTACAACTAATAAGGGCTTTGATATCACTTGTTGGTCCCAGAGGTTATAAATAACACAACAAAAGCAGTAAATCGTCAAAAATAAAAGAACACAAAGGATTTTTTTCGCCCAAAGGGCCCGAATGTTCATCCTTAGGTCTACTAACCCATTGAGCATCCACACAAAGGGATTAAGCTCTAGTTCCACTGAAAATCACCAAGAACAAATTACAATGTATGAAGAAATCAGTCAATATCTCTCTCGCCTCAAAATCACTCAGAAATTATACACAATCTCATCGAATATACATCAAGTGCACTCACTGTCTTATCACTCAGATTATATAGAAATCTCTCGCCTCAAAATCACTCAGAAATTATTTACAATCTCATCGAATATACATCAAGTGCACTCACTGTCTTATCACTCAGATTTACAAATGACATAGAGAAAGAGATGAACCTTAATCACACATAGAGAAAACCTCGAAAATGAAGCTTCGAAATCACTTTAAGGCAGGGAAATCAGGAGCCTTCACCATCGGTGGAGATTTGGCCAAGTGTAGTAGGGCCAGATCACAAAGCCAATAAAATTGATAAAGGCGTGTCAAAGTGCAAGCACGATTTATCAACCAAGTGATAAAAGTTTTGGGCCAAATATCCGGTTCAGCACTGGCCCAACACAATCAACTGGGCCAAAGAATTATGAGGCAACCCAATTCATAACACTACTGCATATGTGATTTTTATGAATACAAATAATAGGAAGTTAATTTTAGGAAAGTTGATGTGCATTCGTGAAATGGACTCAAAATTCAGATGCTACATTAGATATGATTCCAGTGTGTCATATCATTTAATTCGAATCAATTAAGGGATTTATTTGAATATGTTGAGCAACGTTGAGCAGATATTGCATTGTTATGAAAACAAAAATAAATAAGGGATAACTGACTTCATATTTGTTAGCTATCACCTGCCTCTCTCTCGCTTGGTAACAAGGATTTTATATCAAATCCAAGTCAACCAAATTCGAATCTGACTGATTTTTGGGAAATCTACTCATATGTGCACGGTGAAATTTTAAAATAATTTTTGTTTCTCTTCAATGATCGTCTTTATGTTTAGATAGAAGTTATGATTAGAATATTATATTCGGTGAATTCTAAATATTTTTGAAAATCTTAACACGATGTTTTCATATTACAGTTGTTCAGTTGTTCAACTTCCAAAGGTAATCCACATGGAGAGAACAAGAATGAAGGATTATGATTTATTTTCTTTTCTTGTGTTAGTAGAATATGAATAAATGTTGTGTTGTCATTAACCCTAATTGTTATTAATCAATGTTTAAATGAATTTGACTCGTCCATTAAATATAAGTAGGCACATTAATTAATTAATCTTGACCCAATAATAAACATATCAAATTAATTAATTCCACAAACATTCCACACCTGTCAATTAATTCTTAATTTCAATATTTTAGTTTTCGTCCTTTGTGTGCGATTCATTAGGTTCTCGATTACGATGTCAAACAACGTGAATTATTCTTTTAATCTAACTAAAATAAGATAAATTAAAATGAGTTAGTTCACCTTCGTTGTCCTCGAGACATCTAGTAATGTGACAGGATGAAAAATATCACGTGGTGTGTAAAAATCAAATTTGTTCGACTACCATGAAACTATAATTCTATCATCAATATAACTCGATCAATTACAAGATATAAAGATGTGTTAATCTTGATTTAATCAATTGTATCTTTCATCAGGCCTCTTAAATCAATTATCGCGAAATTCTTTTCGATCTTATGTACACACCTTGGCCAAGGATTTCAATATCAACTTAAACAGATGAAACATATGTCATAAGTCTCTTAATATTTAATAGTTAAGAATCCTCTATTGATCATTCACAACTTTTATATGATTCTTACAATGCTCAAACGATGTCGTATTAGTGGCTTTTGACAAAATAATATTCAAAATCATCAAAGTGTGACGATCTTCATATAAAGTACTATGACGACATCAAGTCGGGATTAATTCCACTACGAAACATTAGAGATTAATTACGACATTGAAATAATTATCCATTTGGAATTTCTATTGCGGTTCTCCAATGATTTGTTCTCTTAACAAAATATCCATGCGTCCATTTAAATATCATTACATTTTTACTTGTGAAAATAATAAATCCGTCATAAATAAAATGCAATAATTAGATTAAAGCGTTTACCTCCTAAAGTCGATAAGACATATGACATATCACTTACGCCTATATCTATGATTTTGGGTTGTCAAGAAAATTGGGATAATTGATTTATTGAAAAACCAAAGACCTGGCAAGAAATGGGATCATCCGAACTGAGTTTGACTTGTAGGCAATTGACTATGAAGCCTCACATTCCCAAAACAATCAATGAATTTCTTAGGTGCCGTTCTCTTTGTCAT
>CAIGRF010291068.1:5668-15838 GCA_903798235.1 Fraxinus ornus | reverse complement strand
AAACAAATTTCATAACTAATTGTAAAAAAAAAAATTCACTTTAATGGACAATTTTCATGTAAAATAAAACCAAACGAATACTAAACTTTGATGAAAAAATGATTTTTTAGGAAAAAAAAAATTGTTTTTTTTTTTGGGCAATGTAAATAAATTTCATAACCAATTGTGAAAAAAATTATCGCTTTAATAGACAATTTTCATATAAAACAAAGCCAAGCGAACACAATCCATTGTCATCTGTTGCGAGGACCAGTTTCACTGTTGCCTTCACCGAATTGAATAGAAAAAAAATTTAGCCAACAACCAATGAAATTTCTCTGCGTTAATTGACCCCACCATGTTGTATAATTCAACCCAGCCACCAGTAGAGGACTTTCGTATATACAAGTCAATCCCACTTGCATTCGTCTCTCTGATCTCTTGCTTCCTGTCTTACAAAAAAGATAACAATGGCTATCGTCGAAGCTTTTGTTGGTGCAATTGTCGATGGTTTGGTTGAGAAGCTGGCCTCTGATGAGCTGCTGAAATTTCTGCATCGTGTAGGAATGGCATAAAACTTTGTCGATGATCCAGACCTTGCTTACTGATGCCGAAAACAAGCAAACAGCAAACGTAACTGTGAAACAGTGGCTGAAAGATCTGGAAAATTTGGCTTATGATCTTGAAGACTTAGTGGATGAATTGAATACTGAAGCGTCGAGGCGCAAATTAAGGGAAAGTAAAGGCAGCACCAGTATCATAAAAAGGATGAAATTTTGTTACGATGATTTCTTGTCTGATCGTGGGATTGCTTCCAAGCTAAAAGAGATTAGTGGCCGGTTGGAAGATTTGAAAGAACAGAAAAATATGCTCAATTTGGTGGAGAATGTGAGGGGGAGGTCTTATGAAAGATCGCCAACAACTTCGCTTGTGGTAGAATCGGAAGTTCATGGAAGAGAGGAGGACAGAGAGAAAATAATCGATATCTTATTGGGTGTTGAATCAAATGGTAGTCCAATATTATCTGTGATTCCAATCGTGGGTATGGGTGGTATCGGCAAAACAACTCTTGCCCAACTTGTGTACGAAGATGAAAGATTGAAGGACAAGTTTGATCTTACAGGATGGGCTTGCGTTTCAAATGAATTTGATGCTGTTAGTGTAACAAAAAGGATTCTTGAGTCAGTTTCTAGGGGTGGAAAGTGTGATTACGAAAATTTTGACACGCTTCAGATCAAACTAAAGGAAACCCTTTCAAACAAGAAATTTCTGGTAGTTTTAGATGATATTTGGAATGAAAATTATGGAGATTGGGACATCCTACGCCGTCCATTTCTTGCTGGAAAACCTGGAAGTGCAATCATCATTACAACTCGACTAGAAGGGGTGGCCAAAATCACGTCTCAATTTTCATCACACCACCTGAATTTGTTATCAGAGAGCGATGCTTTATCATTGTTAGCTCAACATGCATTTGGAGCTAAAACTTTTGACGGACATTCAGATTTAATAGAGATTGGTAAATCTATTGTAAGCAGATGTAAGTGCTTGCCCCTGGCAGTGAAGGCCCTTGGGGGGCTTCTTCGCAGGACAGTAGGTCCTAAAGGGTGGGAAGAGGTGTTGAAAAGTGAGATCTGGATGGCTGAAGAAAAGGGTGAAATTCTTCCGGCTCTAAAACTGAGTTATTACTATCTTCATCCACAATTGAAAAGATGCTTTGCTTACTGTGCGCTCTTTCCCAAGGACTATGAGTTCGAAAAGTCCGATCTAGTGTACCTTTGGATGGCTGTAGGTCTTTTGCAGGAATCAAAGAAAGATATGTCAATTGAAGAAGTAGGTGGTCAATATTTTGATGAACTGTGTGAGGGATCATTCTTCCAACAATCAAGAGTCAATGCTTCATGCTTTGTGATGCACGACCTCTTTAACGATCTAGCTATGTCTGTTGCTGGTGATAAATGTTTGAGGATGGATGATGCGCTGAAGGAAAATCTTCCTAGTAAGATTTCTGAAAAGGTCCGGCACTTGTCATTCATACGTAGTTGGCATGAAACTTACCCTAGATTTAATTTTCTCGACGAAGTTCAAAAATTGAGAACTTTTTTGCCACTTACCAGTTATAATTATCCTGATCTGGGTTTTCAAGATTTCTTATCCCATAGAATTTTGCTTCACCAATTACCAAATTTGTACTGCCTAAGAGTGCTATCGTTGAATGATTATTCAATATTTGAATTGCCAGATTCTATTGGTGATTTAAGACATTTAAGATACCTAGGTCTAGCTCGAACTTCACTGAAGTGGTTGCCTGAATCTGTGAGCACCCTTATCAACTTACAAGTGTTGATTCTAAGAGGTTGTCAGAGTCTTACCAAATTACCCACAAGCATGGAAAATCTTATTAATCTTCGGCATCTGGACATTTCTGGTACGGATGAATTACATGAGATGTCTTGGGGAATTGTTCAACTAACAAGTTTGCGAACGTTAACGAAGATGACTGCAAGTAAAAATAATGGAATGAGGTTAAAGGAGTTGGGCAATCTATCATTTCTACAAGGTGAAATTTCTATTGAGGAATTGCAAAATGTTGTGAATATTCAAGATGCAAAGGATGCGAGGCTAATGTATAAGCCAAGTCTTAACAAAATAAGATTGGGTTGGAGCAAAGA
This sequence comes from Fraxinus ornus, assembly GCA_903798235.1. NCBI lineage: Eukaryota > Viridiplantae > Streptophyta > Magnoliopsida > Lamiales > Oleaceae > Fraxinus > Fraxinus ornus. Next base: position 13,187 of record CAIGRF010291068.1, on the reverse strand, counting down.
CTTTGATGATTCCCGGAATAAGCTTTTTGAATTGGATGTGCTTAATGCATTAAAGCCCCATGAGAACTTATCAACGCTTGAAATTAAGTATTACGGAGGTGAGAATTTCTCTAATTGGATTGGAGATTCAACATTCCTTAATTTAGCAAAGATAAGCTTCGAATTTTGTAAAAATTGCACGACTTTGCCACCGTTAGGGCAACTACCTTTGCTAAGAGATTTGAGGATTCAAGGCATTGATCAAGTAAAAGTGATTGGAGCTGAATTTTATGGGAATGGAGGCAATGGAGAATTTCCTTTTGCATCACTCATTAGTCTTACTTTTGAGGACATGTGTAACTGGGAGGAATGGCATGGAATAGAAGGTGTTATCAAACTTCCTCGGCTACACAAACTGAACATAAAAAGTTGTTCAAAATTGGTCAGGCTTCCAAAACTCTTACTGCCATCCCTTGGTGAATTACAAGCTAAAGAGTGTAATGTGGTGGTGCTAAATAATATGGAGAATTTGGAATCTTTAACCCAAATAGAATTGAAGAAAATTTTCGGATTAACTTCAATCACCAAAGCATTTATACAGTTCCCTTTTACACTTGAAAGTCTTTCAGCTGATGAATGTGACAATCTTGTGACTCTATGGTCAAGTGATAATACCGCACGAAACCTAGTCAACCTACGAAGAGTGCATGTTGAAAGTTGTCCTAAACTAGCGTCCCTTCAAGAGATTGATGTTCTTCCTGATCTTAGGGAACTTGAGATAAAAAAGTGTGGAGCTCTGGAGTTACTGCCTAATAAAATATCTTGTCTTGAGGTGTTGAATATTAGTGAATGTACATCATTAAATACGATGATGAAGCTACAGGATTGCAGCACCTCGCTCAATTATCTGTGTATTATGAATAGTTGGGTGAATTTGAATTGGACAAATTTACTAAGTTCTGGCCACAATTACCAAAGTCTCACTCGTCTACAGATATGGTCTTGTGATGGTCTAGAGTCGTTTCCCCATGGAGGCTTGCCCACACCAAATTTAAGAGCTCTTAATATAAATGATTGTAAACATCTCAAGTCCTTACCCGATCGGATGGATCTACTTTCGTCCCTTAGGTTCCTGTGGCTGTCTTATTGTGCTTCATTAATGGAACTCTTTCCCCAAGAGAATATTCCCCCAAATCTGTCTGAACTCTCAATTTTATCTTGTGGGAAACTAAAGCCCCTGGGGGAGTGTGGCCTACACAAACTCACCTCTCTTGAATACTTTAAATTTGGTGGATGTTCAGAGCTGGTTTCCTTCGCTAACAATGCTGACGAAGAACACTATGTGCTTCCTCCATCTCTAACTTCATTGTCGTTGTTTAGCCTGCCGAATCTGGTAACACTATCGAAGGGCTTCCAAAGCCTCACCTCTCTTCAACAATTATACATCTACGAATGCCCAAAGCTTGAGGCGTTGCCTATGGGAGACCACCTTAAAAAGCTTTTGAGCCTTCGCATTTCAGGCTGCCCAATTCTTAAGAAACGGTGTTCGAAGAACAAAGGAGACTACTGGCGCATCATTGCTGACATTCCCGACGTCGAAATTGATGACCGTTCCATCTATGATCCATGTCCATGAATTCAATTACACGAGGTAACAGATTTAATTCAATACCTATGAATCTCAACATCATTTCAAGCAGAACACTTTTCGATATTTCGTCAATTATTTTTCAAATCAGAATGTGAATTTTCTGTAGCAAATAGTGAATCTACACTTTCTTTAACAGCTACTCTGTATCTTATATGTGTGCTTCTGCTATGCAGTATAAATCAATATCAGAGCCGATATACCAACAATCAAGTAATTGATTGGCTATGATGTTAAAATCAGCCTCTCTTCTTACCTTGTATGTGTTGTATTAACAGTAAAATTCTATCAAATAGATAAAATTGGAGTGATAGTTGTTTATTCAATTAATCACCTTCAACTTGGATAGAATGTGATTAAATTATTAATATATTGCTTAGATCCGCTTTAGCAAATTGGAAATGCACTGATTCGACTTACTATATGTTTATGCATTTTTGAGTTTTATGTGCGGTGTGCATTTTTAAAACCTTTCTTGTAGATTGGAAGTTCTTACACCATTTTAATGAAACTACTATGTAGGCATTTTCTGATTACTTGTAAGACGCAAGATGGAGTGAAGGTGCCTCTTCTAATAGATCTTCAAGTAAGTTTCTTTTTTGATTTACTTTTTGCATTTGCACTTCAAGTGTTTGTGTATAGGCCACGCTGAAATTATATGGTAGGATATGTGACTGAAGCTACATTCAGTTGCCTTTTTTAACTATATTAAGTTTGTTCAGCCAAATGTTATTTTATTAACAGCATCAATGCACAATAGATTTACAATAGATTTGTCTTCTATTCATAGGCCACGTTTCCTATTATTTTTTGTTGGAAGCTACATCACAATAGATTTGTCTTCTATATGAAGATTTTCTTCTTCTGAATTATATGTCCGCACTAGATTTTTCTTGAGGTTTTGGTAGCTTTAATGCTCGCCTTCTATCACTTAAGTTGATGTCTCTCTGTACGGTATCATATGAGCCAACAGGTAGACAGGTTCATCTGGCCCTTGAGAGAGAGATCCCGGCAATCATTGACAACTTCATCTGATCAAGACAGCTCCCATTTCCATCCTTGTCATACGACATGGTTCGTTGCACTCAGTGTAGCATTGGCTGGGATGACAAAGCTATGATCCTCATTATGGTTTAGGATTTTGTTTTCCCCCCCTTAAATCAGCATTTGTTCGTCAGATTGAGTGCAGTGTTTTTTATTGATTTTTTACCGAGATTTTACTTCAAATTACATCAACAGTTAGCCTTGTATGTATTGGTTAACCAATTTTTTTTTGCGCGCGCGCGGACGTGTTTTTATTTCTTTTTTGTTTATCACATTTTGTTTGATGCTATAGTTATTTGTGATTGATTTTTCTTGCAATGGTAAAATATAGTAGGCTCGCTGTGAGGAATGCAAAGAAGGAAAAGAAAATGAAGGATCCACACAAGCCAAAGAGGCCTCCAAGTGCTTTTCTGTTTTCATGTATGCCCCATTTGCATTATTTTTTTATTTTTTTTGTCTCTCTTTTCTTTCTATTTTTTCTTATTGATTATCTTTTTATGCCATTTGGTAAAAGGTTAATTAGACAATTAATTTGTTCAATGTTGTTTGTGTTTTCATTTTTCAAGGAAGGGTTTAGGAAACCGTACAAGAAAAATTATCCGAACAACATATCAGTTGTTGTTGTGAGTTCATCATTTTTTTAATGCTAATTTTCACTTGGAGTGTTCATGACAATTTTCTTTATGATTTATGGTTTTCCTTTTGGGAATAAATAATAATATAGGTTGGAAAAGCTGGTGGAGATAAGTGGAAGTCCATGAGTGATGAGGTACTTATATGCAGTCTATGATATTGTTTATATTTTATTCTTCTTCTCGAGAAATTTCCTAATGTTATGAAAATAAGGAAAAAGCCCCCTTTGTGCAAAAGACAGATAAATGAAAGGAGGAATATGAGCGAAAATGGAATACTACAATAAGAATTTGGTAATCCATCTATGAGAAGCATAGAGTTATGCACTGTTTAGTTTAGACTGCAATACTCACACTTGTGTCGAACTATTTTATAGGTTGGAGGTGCTGAAGTGTCCGACAAGTCAAAGTCTGAGGTTAATGGTGATGAGGACGATGAGAGCGTTGGAGATGTTAGTTGGGATTAAGTTATACAACTTTTTTGTACTTAAAATCAACTATGTTGACTTATTATTTTATTTTAATTAATGTAGGAGGAAGACAACGAGCAAGCACTATCACAAAAAAACTAGATTGAAGGTGAGAACCAACCAACAATCTTCATTATTTTGTGTTTCTGGCTTCACATTTTTAAAAAATTATGAATTTAGAGTGAGTGAATCGAATTGGTAAAATTAGGATTTCAAGAAGAATAATCGTGTAAAAACTGTGGCTTCATGTGAATTTTATCAAAATTAATTGAATGTAATTATCAATAATACAATTTTCCTCTTTTTTTTTTTTTGTTGTTGTGAAAGCTGTTAAGATGTTTGTTCTTCTTTTCAGTGGGGGAACAAGCGTCTCTTCCCTTCCATTAACTCGGGCAAAAGAGAGAGGGGAAACATGTCTTTGTTTTCCCTTTTGGTATACAGACTTATTTTGAGGGAAGGGATGGAAGGAGAGGAGGTTGAGCGTTTGCAGACCCATGAGCGAAAAATGGCAGACTACAACGAGAATTCGGTAATTCCATCTATTAAATACTCTATTACAACTCATATATTGTTAAATTACTAAAGCACCTTTTTTGAAATCATTAAAGTTAAAAATGTTAGAAATAAAAACATTAATTTATTCGTATCTTCAAAGCACCTCTTAGTTGCAAGTAGATTTATTTTTTCTATAGATATACCATGTATAATTTTGATGGGGATGATGTTTTTATTTTGCAGATTTTCGCCTGATCATCCATTCTCAATACAAGTCAGGGGTTCAGAGTTCGATTAGAGACTCATAGCTCAATCATCTACCGAATCGAGACAGTTGTTAATTAAATCAGTCGCTATAAGCATGTAGGCCAATCATCTACATGGCCTGCTTTGTATATATTTTGTTGCAAGCTCCATGGCGTGTTTTTGACACCAAATTTGACTAGCACATAGTTTCTGTTGCCAAATCGAACCATCATTTAGCCACACATTTTTTAAGAGCAATCCAGGAAACTATATTTTTCAAGTGAAGCCAACACTCTGCTGAAGAAAACAAAAAGATTATGATGATTGAGGATGATCATGTTCACATTTGAGTAAAGATCATTTCTAGTATTATGTGGCTGCCAACTATTTCAAACACTCCAGGGAACATTGTCGATGTAAAATTCTACATAACATAATCGAAGGAGTTTCCTTTCCTTTTTCTTAAATGGATAATCAAGTGGGTTGTCATTGTCATTTGCCATGGGGATAGCCTAATAGGCTCTTATTGCGTGTGTGCACATATTTACGTGTACATGTCTATGTAAAAGAGTAATATTCTTTGTAAGCAGTGTTTACCTATCAGAGTCTATAGAAGTAAAGTAATCGCTACATTTTTCTATAAATTTGGAGTGATGATATTTGTAAGCATTGCACTACAAACAATCTATGCTTACCCCTTAGCAGTCCATGTAAAGTTATTGTAACTACCACAATTTACTATAAATTTAGTGTAATGATATTTGGAGGCATTACACTGGAAACAACAATCTATATGGCAGTGCGACATGTGTCACATTCTCCTATAAAATTGAGTCATTTTAATTTATTGAAGAACGTGGTAACTACCATTGCTACATCAAATGTTGATCGTTAGTACTGTTGGCATAACTTATCGTAAACAATGGACACAAAAACGACCGGAGGACATCCCATTTTCATTCTAACAAATAAATCAATTTAAATCAAGAAAATAATTTGTGGTCTTGCTTGTTCTTTTCTTGTTCCACCTCTAGAAGAAGCATAGTCAATATCATAAATTTACATTTTACAATGGAACCAATTATAAAGATCAATTACAGAAAAATAAAATAAAATTTGCAGCTTGTTTTAACCAAAAACAAGCCTTCAAAAAATATCACCAGAAGAACCGCCCACTAGCTAAAACCAAGTAATGTGAACAAAACTGACTTGCAATGGATGAACTCCAAAATCGAGGACAAGGTACACGGAAACAATAAACAAGAAAATCCCAATTCGGAGACTGCTCTTATATTGATGAAGAATTGAGAAAAAAATCAATTTCCATTCACTCAACGTGAGCTCTCTCTATATTCCCTGCATCCATAGGTTCGAGGAAAATCTTCTTGGTATTCGTCTGGATAAGGACGAATGACTGTTCCCATTACCGTTTTGACCACTTCCTTGGGAACCGTTGTTCTTGACTATTAAAAATTACTCATTCCTTCCACTTCATTAGAAGCGGCTGGGATGCCCAGCTGCGCTGCCAACTGCCAAATAAAGCGACATTCCATGATCCACTGGAGGACGTCGTTCTAAGCCGGGCAGAACCTAAGTTTTCTTCCGGTATCACTTTCAAAGGATATTCCAAAACTTTAAGAATGTATCTCATTAGAGGCCGCTCATAGACTTGGGATTAAGACAAGTCCTAGCAACTACTTCCATTGCCCACACTGCCTCGAGAAGATCCTCCTCTATAATTAATGACGGGGGTCGACAATGTTTGTGAGTAATTCTTTGTTGTATACACTGACGTATGGAAAGGATGCTTCGAACCACTCGTTTGTGGTGGCATATGTACAAGCTACAATTAGACTATCTGGGTCAAAGTTAAAGAACTTTCAGCTTTATGATCTTTAGCCAATCCAGAAAATCATAATAAATAAACAAACAAAACTACGAATCATATATTTATTTCCTTCTTATAATTCCCCCCAAGAAATTTTGATGTCAAATGGCCAGAAGCTGTGCGTGCTTATATTTATTTTTCTATTCCAGAAGTTAATTCATTTGGCCCCAAATATCAACTATCATATAGTGTCATTTGACCTAGTATAATATTCGTTTGAAAAATGATAATTTGTAATGATTATATAAAGTGGCATTTAAGTTGAAAGCTTTATTAAGAAAGAAAAAGTTCACTTGATTTGAACAAATCACTCCTAAGGTTTGACAAACATTAGCAACTTCTTATAAAAGGTGCATAATTAGCAACAGATAAAACATGTTTGGGTAAGCTTACTTTTTCTAACTTGTGAGTAAAAAATGTTACTTATTTTGAAAGTAGCTCTTACATCATGTCAAAATGTTTTCAATTCTGACCAATAAAAAAATTACTTCAAAATTTATTTTTAAGCTTAGCCAAAAATGCTCTATGAATGATGAGCTTAAATCTTTAACAGCTTGAGAGTATGAAGCTACAAAATACAAAGTATAGCCATTTAAAGGATGTTTGTAAGTAAGAAATTCTCAAGTTAGTTAATTACCGACCATCAAGAATCAAGGAATTGTCAATTCATATTCATACATACACATTCCTATAAGCACTTGAGTCAATGACTAGTTGCTTAACTAGGCTAGGAAAGGAATTCTCCATCTATCAAGCATACAGCAAAAGTCTCTCCAGATATAACTTCTATTTGCATAAGGTAATGGGGGCGGAAGACCATTAATACAATTCGGTAAAACTCTAATCACTCCTTAATGGTTTTAAGTAGAAGTGTTAAACTCGCAACTAAGGTAATTCTTAGTTGAAATTGAAGTTTCAAATTCCAAACGTATTGAAAATTCTCAAGTCTTTACTCATTTTTGCAGTTACATCCACAACTTTTTTCATAGCATTCGTATTTTCAACCTTCAATCAATTAGCAAATTTGTATTTGTTGACGATTTTTGTTCAAATATTCTATAAGCGAATTTTGAAACGAACCTTTGTATTTATTGATTTTTTTTTTTTTTTTTTTTTT
>CAIGRF010291064.1:20010-40132 GCA_903798235.1 Fraxinus ornus | reverse complement strand
AAGTTTGACAACATATTGCCCCTCATTTTAAGGAACGACCAGAGCCCGTTTGGTAGAGATTAAAATTGAAAAATTAGTCGTTTTTGTTGACTTTTATTAGACGAGTGTGACCCAATAACTGCTATATTTTCAATTTTAATTGAATTTTAATCGGTACCAAACGGGCCCTAGAATATTTGGACAAAATGTATTCAAGAATAAGACGTCATAAAATGTGACTAAAAAAGCTGAAACATAATGAACAAAAGTTGACGACCTTCAATGCATTAAAGTGTAGTGCAATAAACAAAAATTGTAATGTCAATATAACTACAATTTGTCAGGATATCCTTAACAGTATATACAAAAACAATAAATTTTAGGTTATCAAGCTTCGATTTAATTTTAATTGCGTCACTAAACTTCAATTTTAGTTTCAAATTTGAACACTTCGTCACCCTCACATACCACCTCATAAATTAATGAGAATCAGTTAATTGGCAGTCACATCGAAACTAACCTTTCTCGTAATCGTTTTATTAACTTACCACCACACCACATAAAAAAAGAAAACAAGAAATAACAAAGTTTGACAACATATTGCCCCTCGTTTTAAGGAACGACTAGAGCCCGTTTGGTAGAGATTAAAATCGGATTAAAATTGAAAAATTAGCCGTTATTGTTGACTTTTATTAGACGAGTGTGACCCAATAATTGCTATATTTTCAATTTTAATTGAATTTTAATCGGTACCAAACGGGCCCTAGAATATTTTGACAAAATGTATTCAAGAATAAGACGTCATAAAATGTGACTAAAAAAGCTGAAACATAATTGCTACAATGAACAAAAGTTGACGAACTTCAATGCATTAAAACAAACTGAAGTTCAGTTATCCAATTGAAAGAAAAAAAAAAATTTATTTTAGGTAAATACAATAGTTTAATTATTTATTATTATCTCAAGAGTAGATGACCTAACGATGATCACTTCTCTATATATTTTAGATACTTATTAATTTAGGTTTGATTATTACGTGTTAAATATTATCTTAAATGGATGTAGAAATTAAAAAAATTATTAGAGGCGACATTATTTCCACGTAACATTGAATATAAAGGCTACTTTTATCATCACAAATTTATAATTTTTTTTTTAATAATCGTGGATGTCCGAATCAACTTGCGTGCACCTCGATTAATCTCATGAGACCTTGAAGTTTACGACCGAGTACTCACTTCAGTGATCCCGAGAAAACAAATTTATAATTATAAGCTGATCGTGCAAGTAAAAAAAAATAGACAATAAGAAAAATACAAAATAATAACTTGATGACGGTAATCGAAAGTTAATTGACTACACTAGTCTCTAGTAGATATAAACCCAATATTTTACCCCGTGGCCATCAATTGTTTAGTGAATCTCTTCATCCGTCATGCATTTTTTTTATCATGGAATAATAGTGATATATTGGGTTCGTAGTATGTTGAGGGCTCTTTTGTCATTTTCACTACTAGTACATGTTACATTTTCGTACGCATCGACCTTTGATCTCGAAAGTTTTGATAATGTTAGCCACATTTCAATCTGCTCTTTTTCTAAAAGAGCATATTGTCATTTTATCATGCTTTATTTATCCATAGTACGTCGAGGTTTTGTCCGGAATACAAAATTGATTTGCTGTTTGAAATACTAGGATTTGGGACTTTTTATAGTACAATGAGATACGACAAAATTAACCGAATTATAGTTATTTTCATTTGAATATTCCACTTAAAGATGTACCAAACTCCCAACTCCTATAGACGATGTGTATATACGATANTGCTATATTTTCAATTTTAATTGAATTTTAATCGGTACCAAACGGGCCCTAGAATATTTGGACAAAATGTATTCAAGAATAAGACGTCATAAAATGTGACTAAAAAAGCTGAAACATAATGAACAAAAGTTGACGACCTTCAATGCATTAAAGTGTAGTGCAATAAACAAAAATTGTAATGTCAATATAACTACAATTTGTCAGGATATCCTTAACAGTATATACAAAAACAATAAATTTTAGGTTATCAAGCTTCGATTTAATTTTAATTGCGTCACTAAACTTCAATTTTAGTTTCAAATTTGAACACTTCGTCACCCTCACATACCACCTCATAAATTAATGAGAATCAGTTAATTGGCAGTCACATCGAAACTAACCTTTCTCGTAATCGTTTTATTAACTTACCACCACACCACATAAAAAAAGAAAACAAGAAATAACAAAGTTTGACAACATATTGCCCCTCGTTTTAAGGAACGACTAGAGCCCGTTTGGTAGAGATTAAAATCGGATTAAAATTGAAAAATTAGCCGTTATTGTTGACTTTTATTAGACGAGTGTGACCCAATAATTGCTATATTTTCAATTTTAATTGAATTTTAATCGGTACCAAACGGGCCCTAGAATATTTTGACAAAATGTATTCAAGAATAAGACGTCATAAAATGTGACTAAAAAAGCTGAAACATAATTGCTACAATGAACAAAAGTTGACGAACTTCAATGCATTAAAACAAACTGAAGTTCAGTTATCCAATTGAAAGAAAAAAAAAAATTTATTTTAGGTAAATACAATAGTTTAATTATTTATTATTATCTCAAGAGTAGATGACCTAACGATGATCACTTCTCTATATATTTTAGATACTTATTAATTTAGGTTTGATTATTACGTGTTAAATATTATCTTAAATGGATGTAGAAATTAAAAAAATTATTAGAGGCGACATTATTTCCACGTAACATTGAATATAAAGGCTACTTTTATCATCACAAATTTATAATTTTTTTTTTAATAATCGTGGATGTCCGAATCAACTTGCGTGCACCTCGATTAATCTCATGAGACCTTGAAGTTTACGACCGAGTACTCACTTCAGTGATCCCGAGAAAACAAATTTATAATTATAAGCTGATCGTGCAAGTAAAAAAAAATAGACAATAAGAAAAATACAAAATAATAACTTGATGACGGTAATCGAAAGTTAATTGACTACACTAGTCTCTAGTAGATATAAACCCAATATTTTACCCCGTGGCCATCAATTGTTTAGTGAATCTCTTCATCCGTCATGCATTTTTTTTATCATGGAATAATAGTGATATATTGGGTTCGTAGTATGTTGAGGGCTCTTTTGTCATTTTCACTACTAGTACATGTTACATTTTCGTACGCATCGACCTTTGATCTCGAAAGTTTTGATAATGTTAGCCACATTTCAATCTGCTCTTTTTCTAAAAGAGCATATTGTCATTTTATCATGCTTTATTTATCCATAGTACGTCGAGGTTTTGTCCGGAATACAAAATTGATTTGCTGTTTGAAATACTAGGATTTGGGACTTTTTATAGTACAATGAGATACGACAAAATTAACCGAATTATAGTTATTTTCATTTGAATATTCCACTTAAAGATGTACCAAACTCCCAACTCCTATAGACGATGTGTATATACGATAAACACACAGACACGTAGTACACATACATATGGAGGCGACGACTTTTGGTTCATAGCTTGTACAGTTGGGTCACCTCCCTCTTTGACTACCGGTAATGGCGAAACTCTTCTTTTAAAGCTGTATGAGAACTCGTCAACACCCCAACCCACCTCATTTTTTACTCTTCTCTCTCTATTTCTTCATATACAAATTCGTACATGTGTGTGTGTATATATAGTCACAGGCCAAACTATTGTAATAGTTCATCTAATTGTTCTGAACCAATAATAGTTCTGAACATTTATTGGTTCAAACATGGATTCTAAGTATATTTGTCTTTTGATTTTAGTGGGTATTTCGAGTGCTTTGAGGAGTGAAGGATTTGGGACTTTTGGGTTCGATATACACCACAGGTATTCGGATACCGTGAAGGATTTTTTGAACCTTGATGGGTTGCCGGAGAAGGGTTCGCTTGATTACTACGCCGCCATGGCTCACCGCGATCAGCTCATCAAGGCCCGCCGCCTTGCCGTCACTCCAGCTGATTCTACCCATCTCAGTTTCTTGGGTAGCAACATGACTATCCAACTCAGTTCTCTCGGATTGTACGTTTTCGCTTTTATTTTGCTTCTAGTTTCTGATTTAATCAATTCATGGATGATTATATTGGTGATGTTATTCTTTTGTTAATTTTAGTATAGTTTATTCAAGTGCGCACCCGAATTCGTTCTTTATGAAAAGGCTAACACAAGCAAAAAAAAATTCATGAATTCTCTTTCTAAACAATTTTAGGCTGAATTATCCTAGCTAAGATGTGAGAAATTAATTAGGGGCTATCCAATCCTGCAATCTATACAGACCCCATGAAGCTAAGGGTTAATTCTAAAAGTTTCTGTTTTTGTGTCTTCCTAGGTTGAGGTGTAATAACTGCTTGTCCAATCATTATATTCTCATTGTCCTTGTTTATTTACTTGAAACATTTTGATATTCATCTGACAAATGATTTTTGCATCTGTCTCTCCCGCAAGGCCGCAACCTGTTCTTTAACATTTATATCAGTTTCCCTTTTTCTTTATGTTCTTTTTGACGTAAATTTTGTTCCTGTAAATTGCAATTGCAGCTTGCACTATGCAATTGTTACTGTAGGCACTCCTCCTTTAAAATATCTTGTGGCACTTGACACCGGCAGCGATCTGTTCTGGTTGCCATGTGATTGTACCAACTGTGCACGTAGCTTGAACTTCACATCAGGAAAGGTATGTTAATTTTGTAAAAGTATGTTAAATTTGTGGGCATATATTTTTTGCTTTATAGTTTACCCTAAGAACCATTATTTCACACCTATATAGTTTTCTTGCAAAAAGGTTGGTACCTTCTTATTCTTATTCTCATTTAATTTTCTTTTTTGGAAACAGGCCTTAGAACTGAATATATACAGCCCTAGTAATTCATCGACAGGCGTACCTGTTCCGTGTAACAGTACTATGTGTGGACAGAGAAGAAAATGCTCAATTAGACGTAATGCTTGTGCTTATCAAGAGGTATATCTTTCCAGCAACACCTCGTCTACAGGGATATTGGTAGATGATGTTTTGCACTTGGCTACGGATGACAGTCAAGAAAAAGTTGTTGATGCCCCAATTACATTAGGGTGAGTACTATCTTTTCCGAAGACTAATTCCCTTGTAAAATGTGATCCCTTTCCGATGTTGAACTAACAAAATGCAAGAAGATTGAGTTGATTGGTTAATATGGATTGTCGTATCTTCCAGAGTAATGCTGCATCTTCAAAATTTTGTTGATTTTTTAACGTCTGTGTATAGTGTAACATTGCTTTTGGAAGTAGATGGTAGTGAATCCATAGTTAACATTCATATGAATTTTAGTATTTTTTTTGAAACAATGAGCATGTTGGGAGTTTTCTTGAAGTTGATAAAATATTAGTTCGTGAGAAAATACCACTTGCTAGCACGTCTTTGTGTATTTCTTATCATTATTTTAAGAGGATAACCCACAAAGCCACTCGCAAAGGATTTTCTGGTTATGCATCTTATAATTGACATATAATGTAATTACTTTTTTCCATTTCAGCTGTGGAATTGTTCAAACTGGTGATTTTTTGGATGCTGCTGCTCCTAATGGTCTTTTTGGGCTTGGTATGGATAGTGTATCTGTCCCTAGCATTTTAGCCAACAAAGGGCTTGCAGCAAATTCTTTCTCCATGTGTTTCGGGCCTGATGGAATTGGAAGAATGGTTTTCGGTGACAAAGGGACTCCATCCCAAAAAACAACACCATTCAATCTTAAACAACCACAGTAAGCTTTTGGTCTTTCCTTGCATAATATGGACTGAATTACTCTTTTCATTATCTTCCGGTTCTGGTTTCTTACCCTCGTTTTAAATCATTTTCCGAGTTCTACCAGCCCAACTTATAATATCACTGTGACACAAATAATTGTGGGGGAGAATGCCACGAATGTTGAGTTTTCAGCAATTTTCGACTCTGGTACCTCATTTACATACTTGAATGACCCGGCTTACTCAGTTATCGCTAAAGGGGTAAGTTTATAAGATTTATGACCTTTTCCTGGATATTGTATTGTTTACCTGCGCAAGTCAGAAATGTTCTTTTCTTGCAGTTTGATTCTCAAGTATCCGAGCCACGTTATCAACCTGAAACTCAGATCATTTTTGACTATTGCTATGCATTAAGGTAAATTAATTTTGGATACAAACCTTATTTCTATCACTCTCTTTTATCATGAACCGGAAGGACTAAATATCTCCCTTGTTGCAGTGCGAACCAACAGAACTTCAGCTATCCTGATTTGAACTTGACTATGAAAGGCGGAGACCGATTTTATGTTAATGCACCTGTAATTGTATTTCCTCGTCGGGTAAGGTTCTACTAGTGGATCAATGTACGGAAGTTTTATCTTGGGATGTGCTAACATCTTCCTATGACCGGCAGGGTGGATATGCATTTTGTTTGGCTATTGTCAAAAGTGAAGATATTGACATTATTGGACGTGAGTGTCATGGTTATGAATTCATTCATTGCTATATTTCGACTTTTTACCCTGCATGAATTTCGATTAATATGTCAGTGCCATTCCGATAAGGGTTTAAATATTTGATGGGCAAGTGAATAATCTATTAATTTTTCAATCATGTTACATGAATATCAAGGTTGACATAAAGTTTGACACGAAGGCACTTGACATTCTATCATTGGATAGTTTAAAACACATTCACATTTTTCATTCAATCATCTACTGCCACATGCAATTATGTCAAGCTTTCTGTCAAATCTTTCTAGAAAAGTAGCTTTATCCTTAATTTTTTTATTTATCTGGCGCCTTCCTCCCTTCCATTTTCTCTTGTGTTTAATGGAGATAATGCAGATAGAGGCACACTGTTGGAAATTTAACCTAGATATCTTCTGGTGGAATTTGATTTAGTACTAAATTAGGACATCATTGGTTTTTACTGTCTGTTTTGATATTTTGCATGCGAGTTGTATATATAACTGATAATTGATTTGTTCATTTCTGCCTAGAAAATTTTATGACTGGCTACCGCATAGTTTTTGATCGCGAGGAAAACATTTTGGGTTGGACAGATTCTGACTGTGAGTAGTCTATTTTCGTCTTTTCATTGCTTGTGCACGAGTTTTCCCCAGGCATTTATTTCCATTGTAATGCACTTCTGAGTTGAAATGCATATTTTGATCTTAGGCTATGATTCCAAGAATGGATCAAATACTCTACCAGTGAACAACTCAACTGAAGCTCCCACGCCTTCCATTTTGGATCCGGAAGCCACACCCACACCCGGAAATAGAACTCGTTCTCCAGAAATTTCATCACCTCCAACATCGTTGCCAACTGGTCCGACCAATGGTGCATCCCGCTTGAGTTCCATTTCATGCAAGCTCGTCATGGTTATTTTTTGCATTTTTAGCCATTACTTGATCATTCTTTTTTGATAAGATTTTATCACCCTTGTATATTATAAGTTATTAACACTAAGAATATTTGTTTACCACACATCACACGTATGACGTAATTTTTAAGCATTATCTCAATTTCTTTTTTATGTATTAATACGAACTCATTTGATGGAGGCTGTAATGACTATTTACTTTTGACGTTTTGTCAAAATTGAGCACTTATTTTAGATATGGAAAAAAAAAAATTTGTGTGTCATGATTTTTTTTTTCTTTCCGCCTTTTCATGTGATAGAAATATTAAGGGTTTGTTCTCTTTATCATTTTCAAGTCGTTTTCGTTTTTCGATTTTTCAAAACAGTGAAAACGCATTTTTGAAAACTAGCAAAGAACCACCACTGCGACCCACTACTGCACCACCGACTAAAAACAACAATGGTGTACCCCTCAATTCACCGCATCGGCCATTGAAGTCAACTCCAGTGTTCCAAATTTCATTTTCCTCTTTCCCAGAACCTTCTTACTCTTTATCTTCTACTGAATAATCTCTACCTTGACTGCTCAATGAATGGTTATGTTCTTCATTATCAACTCCATTTCCCTAAACCCACTCCTTGCCCACCTCAAAAGCTCAATGGCAAGCCGCCGTAGAATAAAGCAAACCTCCTCTAGAGTTTTGTGAATCGACGTTGTAAACCCGCAAATTCAATGTTGCGTATTTGTTATTTTTTGCTCTTTTTGTCAATTTTGTGCCAAGTATTGGTTCCCTCTGCCTCCTGCCGCCGCCAGCCCAACAGAGACCTCCAAAACGGTAATGTCTCCACCTTGTGCTCGTTAGACTTTGGTGTTTTACGGAAAGGCAAGAGGCCCAGTAACGTGTATAGCCGATCGGAACAGGGCATCCGATTCGTTGAATCTAAGTACCTCAGAGTTACTAACTCATTTCTCCCGTAGTTGGAGTCGGCCGAATCGTGCTGGCTGGGGACTCGTATGAGTTGCTGGTTAACAAGAGAGAGAGAGACGAGAGAGGGGAGGGAAAAGTAAACGAATTTTTCATTTCATTTTCAGTAATCTCAAATACTCAAAATGAATTCAAAACTCAAAATACAAAATTAAAACACAAAAAGAACAATCCCTAAATTTTCATAATTCCCAACCAGCTTTGCTTGTTTGTCAGGTGGAGTGAGCTGATGAGCAGCTTGTCCCACTTAACACCCCTATTTTGTAAAGAAAATGTCAAGCGATAACAGAGGAACATTTATAAAATCAAAAATAATTGTTATATTCTAATCTAAATTAATGATTAATATATCCATTAAAAATTTATCTAATTAACCAACTTTTTTTCCTTCATAAAGGAAAAAAGTGATCTTTGCGTTCATCAAGCATATATCTTATAAAAGTCATTCATATTTTCATAAGAAAAATCATCTGGAAATACGATAAAACATCCCCAACTTTGAAAATTTGATTGTTTCCTACTAAACTAAGATAGAACTATGCAACGATGCGCAAAAATAGAAGTTACACAAATAAAAATAGAAAAGGTGATCAAAGAGATAAAAGCAAGTAAGCAGACACCACCAAAATTCAACAACTCGAGTTTAAGCTAGCTAAGGAAGACAGGATGGTAAGGATCAGGATCATGATCATGATCATGAGCATGTTCAATTCCGACTTTTTGAGCCTAATGGGTTCTTCCAACCATTCTACAAATCCTGTCATATAATCCTGCCCGCATCGTTCTATCTGCAAGAGAAAGCACAAATAGTCAAACTTTCACGACCAGAACGATTTATTATGTGGCCAATCGAATCAATAGAATGTTCCAAATTCCAGGATGGTTAGAATAACTAGAACTATTGCTAATGCACGAATATAGACAAGACAATATTTGAGCAAAAGAACCAAGAGAAGAACACATTATATACAAATTGAAAGCATTGATTCTCAATGCACATTTCAAATTTCATGTGCAAGTGCATACATGTGAAACGAAATTAAGCAGGTCACCTAGCAAGTCATATGAAGAAATAAATGGAAGGTGAATGTGTATTTCTTCATACACAGTTCTTTTCGACATACCAAGTTGAGGTTTTTGACCAGAGAAAACTCAACCAGTTCAGAAACTACTTGGTTGTCTTTTCTTAACAACTCCTTCAAAAATCCCATCTACTCCAAAAACAGCTTTTACTTGCTGATGATCAATTGGCCCTGGTAGCTGGAATGAGATGGAGAATTCACCAGGTGGACACAAATTTTGAGATAGCATGACAAATTCCACGTTCTTCTTCTTAACTGTTTGTTCGCCAGTTGATGTAATACCATTAATTATCACTTTCCCATCAGGTTCAAAATCACAAGTGAAAGTGTCTGCAGTAAAAGAGAGAATGATAGCATGAATAAACGTCAGTGAATATGTACCTTTTAGCCACATGATACATAAAAAAGAAATAAATAGAAGATAATATTTGTAACTTCAAAAACATTTCCGTTCTTCACAACATGAAACAGTAATATTGCCATATTGGTAATTATAAGTAGGTCATCAATTCATAAACAGGTGTAACTGAGTATAATACTATGCAATATAAGCATCATAAATCTTCTTTTTATTGTATAAACAGAGCCTTTGGTCATAGATAGTATTACAAAGAAGCTATACTCAAAGGACCTCAGATACAAAATCAAATTCCCGGAATATGTCAGGCATAAGTTATCTTATCACAACTAGAATGCCACACACTTCAATCAGGTTGATTTAAGCAACAGATCTAAGCCTATTCTATGATAGATAAACAAAGCTAAAATACAAAATACTGAACTACCATATAGTCATCATGCCCTTGTGAGATAAAAGTTAGGGTAGCAACTAATGCATAAGAGTTTAGTAACAATAATGCCAGCATATTCTAGGTTCTGTAACATTGCATCACACATTTTAGAATTTGGCTTACTGGGCCTAAATAATCGAATATTCTTGGGATTCTAGTCGTTCTTTTAGGTTAATTTATAAGACCTAGATAGATTTTGTCTATTTCCTTACTCCTTAAGTCCCGCATATCAAATGACAAAAGATGACTAATGTAAGAGATATACATTTTACAAGACTATCCTTTTTACAGCCTGGAGAAAATACAGCCTCATATCATCAGTTTTTACAACATCTTAGTTCAAAACTTCAAATAAGAAAGATATTAACTTAATTTTACAATACTTACTTCCTTCGATATTCAAGTGTGAATGTGATTCTACTTTCCCAGCACATAACACAAATATCATGGGATAAAGACTTCTGGGGTCTACTCTTCTGTAGCGGGTCAATGGTGTCAATTTTTTCAACGAATATAAACCAAGTAAATGCCTTTACCTTGGAATGAATTTTAGATTTTCATATGAAGATGAGTGAAGTGGAAACGAATCACATAGGAGGATAACTACTTATAGAAAAAGTATCGAAACTATAGAAGATTAACTACTAAGAAGAAAAATATTGAAACTATAGAGTCAAGTACTACGATGAGGTAAAGAAAGATGAATGCACTCTACGATACACCAACACCCTCCTGCGCTGGAGTGTCTGTGTCCGACACGTGTTGGACACGGACACGATATAAACACATCGCTGACATTTGTCCATACATTGTCAATACACCAAAATTAACAAAAACAAATGTACTTAACAATATAAAAACAAAAAGATAAAAATTAACATTATTTTAATCAGCGTGTCGAGAATGCATCATGTCGGGACTTCTTTGAATAATTGTGTGATGGTGTGTCCGTGTTGTATCTTGTCCTACACTCGTGTCCTTATAGGTCCTTCCTATAAAGCATTATGTCATTTATATAGCCTAGAAAGTAGAAAATATCTATATGATTTTTACAATAGTCCATGAATTGAAATAATAAAGATCTTTCGAAAGAATATTCTTACATTTTTATGATATCTTAGTCCTTATAAAAACAAACATATATAAGTTAATCTTTAACCTTGTTGAGAAGGAACAAGATTACGCCACCACTTAAGGATTCATGTGTATGATATTATACAAATTTGAAAAGTTGGAGCATTTTTACATATATGATATTTGTCACATTCTTAGTAGTCCACCTATATAAATTATATCTTATTTTTGAGAGTAAGAGTAAGAGACAAATGACCATTTGGCATTAAGTCCACTAGTATTAGCTGAAAACATGAACCATGCTATTTTGTTTGGTTCATTGATCCCTACTCCCTTTTATATCACCTTAATATTAAATTTTATTTTTGGCATCAAAGGGAGGAATTTATTAGGGTAATTAAAATATGTTGATTGGGCCAGTTCAACTTTGATTCTTCTATTGTAAGATGTTTGACAAATGCATTTCATTATGTACAATTTATATTTGTCTTGTCTAGAATATTAGTAACATAGGAAACGATGATTTAATTTGATTTTCTTCAACCATCGAAGAACTACATGAATACCAAAGTTGTCCTGAATGCTTTGATTCTTACAGTTCATATTTAAACACTTCAATTAATAATATGTACGCAACAAGGGATCAGATAGATCACTCATGTTTGGGCATATATGCAATGACAATATAGAATTAAAAATAAAATGGGGAACAGAGGTGATTAAATTGGGATTCTTATATGTTAGATACATTATTACATGTATCAATCTCATTAACTAATTTCCGAAAAGAAAACAAAAAACCATAATCAGCAGTGGGAAAACATGACTGTTCGAATCTTAAAGATACTGAAATATGATTGAATAGATGCTAGTCAAACATGAAACTTACTTTCAACACTAGAGACGCCCGGTAGTGCTACACGAAATACATATTTATCCTCAGATTCACCAACATCTACAGCTCCTATAGGTGGTCCCATCTTTCCCGATGCAGCACTTCCGGATAGTACAATTCCACTTCTGGTAGCAGCTAAAATGTTGTTCCACTCTTCATTAGTTGTACAAGAAGGCATAAACACCATAGCAGGGTGGTTACCAATGGGAGGCTTAAAATTAACTTGTGGTGATGGAATGCTATCTATATCTATTGGTGTTGAAGCAGAGCCAGGAGGTGGACCAGAGTATGGAACACAATTAAGAGGAGGCACATCAAGTACATGAAACTGAGGGTGTAATGGCCTCGAGCCATTATTTGCACTATTTTGCGTCCAAGATAAGTTAGGAGTTCTGAAAATTCAGTTAGGCATTGATAAATCAGAATCCATGGGAAAAATATGACTACTCCGAAAGAAACTTCTTACTTCCCAAACAAACATTTAATATCAGATAAATATTATCATATCACAGCTACAGCATAGATATGAATAAAGATATTTTACACAAGCACACAGAAAGTAATTTATACAATATGCCCATTAATTCATTATGTAGTGTAGAACAAAGCTCCAGCATAGGATTGCACATGAAATAATATAGCATTCATTATGTTGCTATCAAAGATAATGAGACACTATTCTAAGTTTCGCTGGAGAAAAATATATATAGTCATCACTCTCAATTAGCCAAGATAATAAAGTCTATATCCGCAATAAAGAAACAAATGCAACATAGACAAGTGTTATGATTAATATTTGCAATACATGGTTAAGAATGATTTAAGAATTATTTGATCATAACAAACATATGCTACAAATGAAGTTAGTACCGACCAAACTTGTAGAAACAAGGTCAAACGTCTAAATTAAGACAAACGGAGAAAGGGAGAACTTGAGACAAGGAGATCGGACTTAATTTATCTGAAGTAGTTGAGGACAGACAAGGAGACAGTTCAGATGACTGATTGGACAAAAGTACCTGTAACAAGAGGAGATTACATGTGTGTTGTCGTCCAGGTTATTAGATGGTAATGGAAGAACAAATGCTGACATATGAGATCTGATGAAGGAATATAAGTGCTATTAGAAGTTCAAACATGCAAAGGTGGAGAATGACATTTGAAGCGAAGTTAATTAAATAATGAAGTTTCTTTGTCTCCACCAACCATGGTGATTCATTTTAGATCATTCACATAGTTAAGGATTTCATGGAAGTAAATCTTACTTTAGAGATCCAACGGCTGCCATCAGAGACTTCAGAAGTCCAAAGGCCTCAATATTAGAAAATGAGAAGGAATAGTACACAACCACAAAACTCTTTCCTCATAATGGAACATGAATTGCATACTAACGTTGAATAGTGTTCAATTCAAGAAAACAGCTATATCCAGCTTATTGTTAGTAATTTCATGATAATTACTGAAAAATTGATAAGTGGATTTGAATTAAATTTATGGATATAACTATTTGAACATACGATACCGAAGCCAAGTAGTGTGGCTGATTTTGTGACAAATGAAGAGCGAAGAAAAGAGAAAAGTTAGCATACGTAATACGTGTGAGTTATATTCTAAGAAATGAAAATGAAGAAAGATTAGCTAAATTGTGAGGGGTAAAATGTCATCCATAATCATTTTTTCAGAAGCCACTGAGATCATGGAGCAATATCGACCCAGGCGTTCGAGCTGCAATTTTGTAAAATTTGTTAAATCTACCTATTGATGGATTTTAGTAAGCTAAACGAGATGATGTAAGTATTCCTAGACATTTTGATGTTTTACAAATCTCTAGAAGAACTTGAGCTTTTGTTGTTATGTCGCTAGCTTATGTACAATGTGTTGCGAATTGTAAACTCTCAAACAGATGCTCTGAAGAGAAAATATAGGATCAGCTAATCTGAATACCATAAGAACATGTTTGGGTGGGGGCTTATTTTGAGATTATAAAAAGGTTTAAAAGTCATAAGCCTAAAATCACTAACACTTATATTACAAACAAATACAGTAACAAACACAAATGACCATATAATACACTACAAGAACATACAGGAAATCTAGACATCATTTGTCATAATTCATCAAATCAAGATTTCACTTTTAACTCTTCCCTCCCACCACCACCACCACAACCCACCCAAAAAATAAATAAGCAATAAAAAATAGAAAGCAATCGACTTAAAAATAAATTAGCAACTCTAATTTAAGATACAGCATTTTTCATTCATCAAGAAACTACCCTTTTCAGGGTAAAATCAACAGATGAACTATTAAATGCAAAACAAAAATTAATCAGCATAAAATGTGTGTGAAATCGAACAATAACTAACCTCGGAAAAGACGAAGAAGACATCGAAGAGCTGCTGAACAAGAGTCAAGGGTTCAAACTTAAAAGATTTCAATATAGGAAATTCGACTCATTTGAGGTGAGTATATATAATTCACCGATGAATTACAAAAATAGAGTGAAGAGTGGTGAGCTTATAGAGTGGCTGCCCCCGGATTTGAAAATATTTCTGAACTATGTTCGTTTTTCTAGAATAGAAATTTTACTATTTTTTTCTAAAAATATCGTTTCCACGTTTAAATATTCAAAAATTCGAACTAACAAATTGAGGAATTAAGAAGCATAGAATAAATTAATGTATATATTTGGCAGAAGATGAAAAATAGTAAATTTATGTGTACCGTACTCAAGCAATCAAGAGTTAGATGCCTTTTCAATAATTAATATAGCACTTGGTCTTTAAAAGAAATTTCTTCTATAATTGCCAATGTAATTACACTTAAGATTCTGAAAGAAATTAAGATGTTAATAATTTAGACGAAAACCCTAATAGCATTACTCTCGGTCATCATCGACGATTATGATCAAGGAGTCTGAGTCATGGTTGAATGGAGTTGGGACTTTCACCACCAGATTGCATACTTATGAATCGTTAAATTCTATCAAGTGGAAAGATTAGATGAAAGGCCTGTCGGAGAATTCTTCGATCCCCCTAGGGCGGCGCTCGATGAAGCCGATGTAATTTGCTCTATTGACTTTACTACAATAATTTAAATGTTACTGAACCAAAGTATTTTTATGCAGTCTAGGCTGCCTAACCGTTCTTTGAATTAGTGAAAAAAAAAATTGTCTTTCGTATTATAGATATTCAGATTCACAGTGCGAAGAATGTAGAGCTCATTAGGGGAAAGATCAATTTGATAGATGCTATACGACTTCCGTCTAGATATGAATTAGTTGGATTGTTTGGAAGTGAAGAAAGTTGTTGATACATGTTAGATTGCTCCGGTCGACTCCGATCTTCTCATTCTACATGATTCACACATCCACGTTGAAATCATAACGACCAATGTGTGATCTAATCTCATACTCTATTATTTGCTCTCATTTGGAATCGAACTATCCACGAACCACAATATTACTAAATGTTAGTTTTCTCATCTATTAGAAATCCATTTTCAATATCCTTGAGTTTTGTTATCTTTCTATAATCAATTTGGTCCTATATGTATGCATGCTTATATTTGGCAATTTAATAAACTAATGGTTCTCTCACTTTGATGATATATTGCACAATATTTGGTAACCATTTGCCTCTTCAGCATATGAAATGCCATTTTTGGCATGCCTCAATTTTCTTGGTAAGTAGATGGCTATGATTAGCAAAATATGTGGTGCCTCGACTTCTTCAGATTAGACCATAATAAATTTTCAAGATTTTCAGACAATACCACTGGATTTTTCAGATGATGAGATATTTTTAACAACTGAAATTACTGATAGAGTAAACGGAGATATACAGTAAAATGATTCTTAATGTTCCAAAATGCTTCAGATGCTCATTTACAAAGTAAAAGAGAATATGATACAAGCTCCGTGGCTGATGGTGGAGTTTTAATTGCTTATTTTCTTGTTTGGCTTTTCATAATACTAGAATCATGATGAACTCTTAATCTGGGGTTTTAGGAGCAAAAACTTGGTACTTAATTTTCTTCCAATTGATGTAATATGTTGTAGTAGAAGTCTAACTTTGGGAAATTTTCAACAAGCTAAATATACACTTCTTGATTGGCCTAGTGGTCTAGGTATCACTTATCAGCACACATGAAGGTGGTTGTTGGTTTGAGTTTCATGATGACCCCTTTTTGTGGCCCTTTCAACCTCAAAAAAATTTATGTATGTGATTTTTCTTGATTTAGGTTTTTCTATGGAACTTGTCGCTACTATAGATGTTTTTCAGATGTTTTGCAACGAAAAAAGCAAAAAAAGAGGTTGCAATGTCTTCGAAAGTATCTTGTAACCTAATTAGTTCGTGCTGCTTTTCAATCTTTTATACTAGATTATGTCGTATAAGAGATTGACAACTAATCCATATAGTTGTGTTTTGGAAAGAAAAACTTTTGTGCTTCTCAATTGATGACCACCAATCCATATGGTTGTGGTTTGGAAAGAAAAACTTAAATTGGGCTTCTCAATTTGCTCAATTAGCGCTATTTCATGTTTTTAATCTTTAAAAGTGAAGTTTTGAGTTTTCAATCTATTTAAATTCATAAAACTAATTTTTTATGGGATAAAAACTGCAATGTTGCAACTTTCATGCAACTTTGTGTACGAATTCAAATTTTAAAATTTACGAGTCAAACATCAAGAAAATTTTGAAGGTGACGGTTGGTGAAATTTTCCAAATTTAATTGGTCAAAGGTTGGTTAAAGAAGGAATTGAATCCTGGATCCGGCCTTATTGCATCAAGAAAATGTCATAAACCAGACCCAGAAAAAATACTATAAAAATGGGGATCACTTCTTACGGACTCGTTAAGAATGATTCTGATCTAGTAAGAATTGCACCATATATTTCACTAAGACTATATTCTGTAAGATATGTTACCTTCGATACAATCAGACTAACTTAACAAATTGAAGTGACTTGTCTAAGAATTAAGGAAATAATTTGAGCTAAGATTTAACCAGTTCATGAAGAATAACTTCAAAAGCAGGAAATCTGTAAAACCAATCTGTTTCTCGGAATTCATCATATTCATATCGTTGAATGTAGGTCGTCCTCCAAGCACGAGAATTCATCCCCTTTCCAATACTTTATACGGAGAATTTCGCAATGATTAGGCTTACACCCATGAAAACGATGTAAAGGCCGACAAGACAAAATCCCCAGAATCGTGGAACTCGAAATCTGTGCCAAGTTATGATCAACAAGGATCCCATCAAGCTCAAGAGCAAGAAGACAAACGCGACCACTATACTCAAGTGGAAATGGAGCTCGTAAGCTTCAGGATAAACATTAGCCGTCTGTATCACCAAAGCTGTTCCGAGTCCAAAAAGCATGTTGAACATAGGCCCTGCAAAGCACCCAGCCATGGCCATGGCCGGCTGCCCAGCTTTAGCAACCGCCACATCAGCAACAAGATCCCCAACTGAATTTCCCCAAGCAAGCACTGTCAATCCAAGAAGTGCCGGTGACAATTCCAAAAGAACCCCAAGTGCTACAAGGCAATTTAGAAGTTCCCCAGCTGCAGAGGAAATCCAGAATACGCTCATGACAAATACCACGACCACTACAGGAATTTGCTCAGTTTTAGGGGGCTCTTTTTCGACAATGTAATGCAGAATTGCTAAAGAGCCGCTTCCACAGAATACCACCAACCACAGAGGAAAATGGCTGTTAGGAAAAAGAAACATAATTGGATGATCTAGAGGCACAAGTGATTTGCAGGAGTATAATAGGGCGAGTGGACACAGAGCAATGTTGGCTGATTGATAGAATCTGCTCCATTCGGATGGTGAAATTTGTGGGATAGTGAGTTTTAGAAGTACTGAGACTGGAACTTCCCATGCTTGTGGAATCTGTGGAAAAGAAAGATAGACACGTTAAACTACAATATTTGCAAATACATAACAATATCAGCAGCTGATAAACAGTACTTGAATCTTCTGCGAATGACATATTTCCGACTTCCGTACCATTAGCCACTCGTAAAATTTGATAACTAATTTCTGACAAAAATACCATCCCCCCTCTCTCTCTCTCTTGATTAATCTAAGGTCTTTTCGGGGAACAAAATGTTCACTTATTCAATTACAATAAAGGCCTCGTGAATGTGTGCACTTGTACACAATCTCATTGTCATTAAGTCAACCAATCTTGTCTGGCAGCACTACCCAAAAAAAAAAAGAAAAGTAAAGCACCCCAAGAATTACTTTATGAGCACGTAGCTTCAGTTCTATTTCAATCCAAAGGCATTCAGCACACAAGGAAATGTATCTTGGTTCATCATAGGCTGACGACCAAGAAAAAGTACCTCTATCACACTGGGGGGAAAAAGTCAATCTGTTAATCAATTTGTAAGACCAGGTAAGTTTAACATTTTCCGCTGGAGACCTTCTATGGAACCAAGTGAAAACTGGATGATTTCAGCATATTGTAACCCACGCTGATGTGGATTTCAAAAACCAAGCACCGTCAATCATCAAGGCAGCAAAACCAACTTAAAAACTGGAGCGACTAAAGATTATATCGTAACAAGCAGCAAAACTCCCTTTACAAGGCATAGAAAATATTATCAAAACGTGAGAATTAAGGGCTTGTACTGCATAGCAGCGTCTGGAACATCCTATATTACCTGAGAATTAAGGGCTTCTACTACATAGCAGTATCTGGAACATCCTTTACTACCTGCATTCCACCCGTTTGACCCTTAACTTACTCCTGGAGGAATTAAGAATATCTATACGGTTTCGAATAAAATCCACATTCCCCAAGTCTCTTGTTAGCATTCCACATATGTCTGGAATTTTGAAATAATAGAAAGGCGTATATGTAAGAAAGTGTATTGATGGTGTAGCAAATAAGGAATGAAGTCGGTAGTATGTTATATATAAGGAGTGAAAGAATCTTCATGCAAAGTTTGATTTGGCTTACAGTAGAGATTATGCTGCTAGTTATGGTGCTTATTGATTAACAAACCTTTAAGCTTATCCATAATTGCTCGTACGAAGAGAAAATTTATTCGACAATTGATTAGTCCAACAACTAAGGAACTGCCTCTATTTTTATTACAGTTACATCAAGTGCCCCTTATCTTCAGCACACAAAAAGCATAAATGCAGGACAAGAAGCATCAGAAACCCTAGAAGGCTAACCTATCTATTTCCATATACCCCGGATCAATATGCAAATATTTGTTCAATCCTCACAGGAATAATGCAAGAAGCCAACATTTTTTTGGAAATCAGTGTTTAATTCGCATGTTCTGATCATAATCATAACATATGGATAAAGAAACATAAAGAGAAAATCGTGGCAATACATCAGTCTCAAGTATAATTTGATGATTCGGTCATGTTTAGGAAACAGGCACCAATTGATAGTCAACTTGACAATGCATACTTACCTTTTTTGGTCCTCAATAAATAAGATGCTGAAGGCTGGTTGGCACTTAAGCTAGATGAGGGTTGTAAAAATGACTGCATAAGAATTTTTATTTTTATTTATTGCCCTCAAATAGCAAAGAAAATGTAACGGCCCGAAAATCTTAGAATAAAATTTTATTTGTTTTATATAGTATATTTTTAATATTTTGAAGAAAAAAAATGAGGACTAAAAAGAAATAGGTTTTAAATTTCTATCTTATTTGCCTAATAATTATGTATCGATAGAGTGATAAATGTTGATTTTGATAATGATAATTTTTTTGTAATTTGGATAGAGTTTGATTGTAATCTTGATTTGATAAAGTTTAAAAGTAATCATAATTCTATTATTTGAATTAATTCTTATCCAATAGACACGATTTTCCATCCTAATTGTACCATGACTCAACCACTATTTTTTTTTTTTTTTTT
>CAIGRF010291039.1:27630-45597 GCA_903798235.1 Fraxinus ornus | reverse complement strand
TTGGTGCACATTATTTTCAAAAGAATACATTTTTTGGTTGATTTGATGAGAAATATGTGGTTGAAAAAGAAGGAAAAGTTATTGATGTGATGAAAAATATTATTTTATTGAAGAATCTGTGGTTGAAAATGATTAGAAGAATGAGAATGAAAAAAATAATTTGGGTCAAACAGGGGCTTAGTTATCTAATTGTAATTAAGGTAAAAGTTTGATGACCCTAGTACAATTAACTCAAGTCCATGTACATTAAATTAATGTCCATGTCAGCAAGTTCGGTTAAGTTGTTTAAGGCCGCATTAACAAAGTGATTTAATTGCTATTAAATTGAAATTCAGTGACCATTTTGCAGTTGGACACAATGTTTACTGACCACGAGTACAATTAATAAATATACGGGAGGGAACAATGGCCGTTAACAAAACAAAAATGCCCAATTCTTAAATTGAAAAAAAAAAATAAAAAAAATAAAAAAAAAAATAACCTAGATTTATCATTTGATACAAGACACATATTGAGAGAGCTTTACATTTTAATGGGAGAAGAGAAGGAAGACAAATTCGCCTCATTGATGAAGTTCTGCAAGCCAACCCCTTCCCAGGAATCGAAATTATTAACTTGCCCCTTTGCCCTTGAATCCGAGACATTCGCGGATTCGAATGCCGACCCGGTTTCATCCTCTCCGGCTCCCACTTCATCCGAACCTACTGGAATCGTCATGGTTTCGCTACCTGACAGCAGCAGCTCTATTGACCAAAGTACAGGTCACGATGAT
Organism: Fraxinus ornus; assembly: GCA_903798235.1. Classification (NCBI taxonomy): domain Eukaryota; kingdom Viridiplantae; phylum Streptophyta; class Magnoliopsida; order Lamiales; family Oleaceae; genus Fraxinus; species Fraxinus ornus. Next base: position 44,825 of record CAIGRF010291039.1, on the reverse strand, counting down.
GAATTGGAATTTCATACACCTCCTGAGCAGCGTTTTACCTCGTCCGAAGACCAAACCGTTGATTGTGCAGTGGGAGAGCCTACAGCCGTCGATCTTGGTAGTATGGGAGGCGACACAGGGGCGAATGACTTGGTTGAGGGGAATTCGGGAAGTGGAGTTGTTGAATTGAAGAAAACCCGGGTTCCGGATAGGGGATTGAGTGAAAATTCTACGGAGAAAAAAGCTAGGGTTTCTGAGGACTCGGATTCGGAATTTGAGGGTGAAAATGAGTTTGTTGAGAAAAATGAGCCTATCGTGATTGTAATCTCCTCGGATATGGATGCTGAGGAATTTGATGAGAGAACAGAGAGAGCAAACGTGCCTGTGGATTCACCCATGAAGAAAATCATGGAAAATGGTGGGGTTGCTGAAAAAGATGAAGTACCGGAAAATGCTGAAAGCAATGGAGGTAGTAAAAATGGTGATGTGCAAAAGGATGGCTTAGATGAGATGGTTGTTGAGAATAGTAAAAATTGCAAATCGGGGAAAATTAGTGAATCCAATGCAGTAAAGGTTATTGAAGGTGAAAAGGCAGATATAATTGGCAATGGGGAGGGAAGTCCAGGTAGTTTTAAGAATGCGGAGGAAATTGAGAAGTTTAAATATGTTCCCTCTGCTGCTGTTGTTGGGAGGAAATGGAAAGAAAGAATTGGTGGAGGTGGTGTTTCTGTTAATGGAAAGCGTGAATTGCCACCATCGATAAAGGGGAAAGAGAAGAATGTGAGAGGAGAGGAGGTGGTGGTGGAGAATGTAAGGTCAAAGAATGGACTTTTGATGGATTTGTTGGAAGTTTTGAAGGTGAAGGTGAAGGTGGGCGTAGAAGATGTGGATGGTAAATGTGGGGAAGATGTGGATTTCTTGGAGACGGCCAAGAGGCGAGGTTTGACATTTCCTAAGCCTAGATGGTGGCCACCCGAGGGTTTTGAAGAATAGTTCATGGTTCGAGAAATAGATAAAATGTAGCCTAATATTATCAAAATGTTGGATAAGAATATGTATGAATGAAGTCCCTGGTTCAACTATGTCAGCAAGTTTCTTGAACAGACTTCAACGGAGGATTATTTGTCAAAATTTGGTGCTGATTTACTGAATGAATAACGCAAAAGTTAAAATCGTAAAAAGGGTCGAATGATGCAAGGCAAATGTAAAGCTTGATCTTGTTTTGATTTCCTTGGGATACACTCTGTTATGGTGTAACTATGAAAATCTGTGTACACGACTTTGTCAATCAAAGTGCGATCAATTGAAATTGTTTTAGTACTTTTTCTTTGGCATTTGTTTTGAAAGTAGATGGTTGGTTCGATTTTCACACGTGAGAATCGTATTTTTAGATGGGTCAATTCAAGCATGTGAGGGGCCTGAATTGGGTTAGATGCATTCGGGCAAGTCCGGTCGGAGCCACCCGTATCGACACCCTAATTGATTAATTGTCTTCGGACATGCAAAAATTTGGAAAATCTGATTGGTTGAAATAAAAAATTATTATCTAGATATGAACCATCACATCTGTGTTTTTGTTTATCCAGGTAACAGATTTGGATCAATTGACTTGATTGAATCAAAGATTATAATTTGTATGACCCAACTGTTTTAAAATCAGTTCATTCTCATATTATTCATCGATTTGGCGTGTTAAATGTTTCAATAATCAGCAATCTTATATTATGGTCACGGTTTACTCACTAAACTGTAAAGTTCTTTACAATACTCACTAAATTTTGTACATTTACACTTTATTTATCATTCGTCATTTTCCATTTCCCTCATTGCGACGTGTCGGACAAGAATCTCATGAGCCGAGTTACGACCGTTAAAAAATTACAACTCAGTTAAATCATCCAAGTAAAAGTTTCATTAGTTACACAACTTATACTATGGTCATGATTTACTCATGAAACTTCAAAATGTTTACCAATGGTCACTCATTTTTAAAAGTTGCACTCCATTCATCTATCAAGTTTCATTGCCTTTGCTTCTGACGTGTCGCATCCCACGTGCAAGTTACTATCGTCAAAAGAATTACAACTCAATCAAATCATCCAACTCATCAAAATGGTTATATGTGAAACATGACCCTATAACTTCTTTAAGCCCCAATAGTTCGTCCTCAATTTTTGCCCTAGAAAATCTTAGCCATCAATTCACTCATCTCACTCACGTAATACTAAATTGTAAATTGAGACATGGCCGACTATTGAGAAGAATGCGAGAAATTGCTACTTATAAAGTCATATCTCCCAATTGTATCATTTGTCCAGCATCTTTCTAATCTGAATCTTCCATATTTGCAAATGTGTGTCCGACCATTTTAGGAAGGAAATGTCATCGAACTCCGGTCAAATTGAGGAACGAAGAACAACAAACATGAACACGGCCCAGAATGTATTCCAGCCATATACCAGCCGTCGGAGTTCGATTATAGTTTCTTCATTAAATGGTCGGACACATGCATGCAAAAATGTAAGATTGGGGTTAGAGAGAAGCCGGACAAATTGTACAATTGGAGAATTTGACTTTATAAGTAGTAAGTTCTCACGTCCTTCTCAACAATCAACCCTATCTTAGTACACAATTTAACTATGCGTGGGTGAGATGAGAGAATTGAGGGTTGGGTTTTTTAAGATAAAAATGGGGATGAACAATTAAGCTTAAAGAAGTTTAGGGTCGTGAAAATCACATTTCACACATGGTGATTTTGGAAATTTTTTTTTTTTTAATGATCGTAACTTGTCACGTGAGTTTTTTGGGCGACATGTCAGCAATGATGGAAACAGAACTTGATGGATAACCCTAAAAAATGATGATCATCGAAAAGCTTTTTGAAGTTTGATGAATAAATCGTGACCATAATATAAGTTGAGTGAGTAATGAAATATTTTACTTGAATGATTTTGTTAAGTTATAATCTTTTTAACGACTATAACTTGTCATATTGGATTTCCGTTTGACACGTCAACAAATGAGGAAAACGGAATTTTGCGGATGATGGATGGAGTGAAAATAGACAAAGTTCAATGAGCATTGTAATGCACTTTGAAGTTTAGTAAGTGCTAATGTTGGATGATTAATCAAACATTCATCTCCTGATTTGGCACTCTTTAATAGATATACAATGTGCAAAAGACCTTTTTAAATAGATACGAAATGTACAAAATAATTTCCCACTAAGACATGATCCTATAACAACATTTAGACTAATTCAGCTAAATCAATAATATATATAATTCAACATTTACGAGAAAAGTATTGAAGATTAAATTTTTGTAAATAAATATATAAATTGTTCAACAAATATTTAAATAAGGTGGTTCAATACGTGCAAGTTTATAAGTTCACACATGATATAGGAACACACCAACGGCAACTAGTGATTAAAAAAAAAAAAAATCTACACAATCATTACATGAACAGAGCATTTACTTGTCCCAGTTTTCTTCATGATTTTTATTTTCATTTATTTACTTCGTTCACGTCATAAAAGAAGATTAAACAAGGTAAAATTCAAGATAAGAAGCACATGCCAATTGCCAAAAGATAATTATCTCAACTTCAAGTTGGCAACTAACCTGCGCACAAAAATCTGGAATCTGCCAACTTTTCTGCATCACAAGCTATATAATACAATCTTTGTCACCCTATAAAAAGACAGATATGTCCACCCCTTTGAATCCAAGGTTTCATTTTCATGTAAGGTTAAGATTTCATACAAAAGTTTTGCCAACAATATGCAGAATGCAATCACCAGAATTGTAATAAAATGCGCTGAAATGGCAACGGTGAAGAGATGAATTGGGATTCAACACGTACTGTCAGGGACGGAAAATATGTGGGTGTACTGAGCTACTACTAGCGCTTGCTTGGGCACCAAAACTTGAAGTTGGCAGGAGGAGTTCAGCCTGTGGGAAGGAGCTGTTGCACGGTACATCCAACAGCAAATCCTGTTCAGAACTTTCATCTGCAAAATGGAGAGAGTCGAGCACAAGGGAGCCGTTATCATTTGGCGAGGAAAATAGGTTTCTCGGACTGAAGCAACAACCATCGCTATTTATTGGTTCCTTCTGTTCGTTGCTTGACTTGATTATCACCCTTCGGGGGCTCTTCATCATAGTTTTTGATCCTGGAATAAAAGAATTAGGAGGTTATTCCTACATGCGTACATACTCCAGTGTATTTCCAGATCTAAATTATACTGTTCTCAATTACTCAAGTTTGTTTTGCAGATTATCAAGGACTCATATATCCTAGTGTTTGACGGGACAAACTAAAATCCATATCAGGATCCTTACAATTGTGTCTATGAAAGAGAATCAAGAAGATATAAATCTGATTATGCAGCAAATTGCCAAACGTATTAGACTTGGGATATAGTTACTAGCAAGATATCGAGGGAATAGTTCAAAGAAGAAAAAAAAATTGTCAGCGAAATTTATTGGGAGATGTCAAAATCTTGGATTAGAAAAAGAGGGAAAAAAAAAAAACTAGAGAATAAAGACGCTCAAAAAGAAATAACCTGGGAGCAAAGACTACAGTAAACTGCTGTTAAACTGTAGGAGATAAAACTTTAGTCAAGGTCAGAAAATGGCTGGATTATAAACCCTTCATAGCATATAAATAATTTTGAATAGAAGCATTCAAATGCGAAAATTATATATCAAACACAACAATCAACGATATTTGTTAGTTTACAGCATGAGATATTCCTTTGGTCAAACTGCACAGGCAAATAGCATTCTTCGCCAAAGGGAAGTAAATTCTCAGGCATATCGAGCTTCCTTTTGCATAGGAGCGATTTATTTATTCTTAAAATTATCATCCATCAAATGTTAAGTTAAATAATCTCCCTCATGCAGAAACATGCCTAGAAAACTAAAACATGTCAGTTACGCCATCTATAAGAATGTCTTACCTGAAACCTTTTGATGCTGTCCATCTCGTGATCTTTTAACGTTAACCGAATGACCAGTTACAACTGCACTGAGTCCTCCTGCCGCTTCAGAACCATAGATACAATTTTTTCCTTTTACATCCTACACGTTAACAACAAAAATCGAAGAGAATAACTTCAATCCACGACATGTGTACTTTCACCAAATACAAGATCATTCTTATGTAATTGGTTCAGACCTTAAGTAAATTATATTGTTCCACCCACTTCGATTTTGTCAAATTGCATAAAGCAAGTTTCTTCAAAGTTACACAATCTTCTGTTTTCACGCCAGACATTGAGTTATCTAAAACTCCTTCTGCAAGAAGTTTCTGGAAGGATGATAGGTTCTCCTTGAATTGAGGGCTATCGAACATACTTTTTAGGCTGAATGTAATAAGATAGAACATTATCAGCATAAACCACGTTATGCTTATGTCAGTTTAAATTTATATATATCTACATTTAGAGCTTGTTTGTACCCCATATTTTTTTGTCAAAAATGCATTTTAGAATAGTGATTTGATTAAGAATGTGTGGTTAAAAAATAAGGAAATTTTTTTTGATTGCATGTAATATTATTTTACTGAAAAATTTGTGGTTGAAAATAAGATTGAGAAAAATATATTTTGGAAATAATGGGGACCAAACAAGGGCTTAATGATTTTTATAAGGCTTGATCAAGAAAAATTCGATGTCAAGAATTCATCCTACCAATACAATTTTAGAAAGAACATATATTTCAATTTTTATTAGAAATCTACAGATCTTTCTGGTCTTAGATTATCTGCATATCACAAAAATTAGTATTTTGAGATTGATTAGCAAGCATGCTACTTCATTTTCTTAAGTTACCCACTCAAGGTATGAGGACTTGTCCACTTTTTTCCAAATAATTTCTCCGAAGCTTCAGATCAATTTAATGATTAGAATAATTTCATTCTTATGTGAATCCAAACACATCAAGCATAAGCCTTAAGATATCAGTCCATGTGTTTATTCATTTTGAAAATAATGTCCGTGTAATTTGTCAGAAATTTTTTTTGATATTCCAATTTGTTAACCTATCTTTAAACTGATATTTTTCTTCATGCTTGATTACTGTAAGGTACAATGAGTATTAGTGATGAATTACAAACCTCTCTGGAGATGCAGAAATATCAACGAAAGGTAAAATCTTCAGTAATTGCTGTTGCTCGTCATTGTTTAGATGAGACAAAAATTTGTCAAAATTAAGGATATCCTGCATCAATATTGAAATCAATCGTAACAGAGTACAGTGCATAGCTTTTAACATCAATGACGCTGAATTCAATTCTCAAGAACAGTTAAGATCAGAAATGATCAGGAAAAAGAGTAAGTTACAAATAAAATGATAATGTGCATAAAATGGATTGTGCATACAGATGCCTGAAAATCTAAAATCAAGAAATCAAGAACTAGTACGAGGAGGTAGAACGAAGATGGAATTCATGATTTAGTTCACTCGCTGTACACTGCATAAAGAAGCTTCGACAAGAGAGGGAATTGAATTAATGAGACAAATTCGGCCCAGTGTCACTGAAATATTGGCCTTCAAAGAAATACAGAATCCTTGCATTACAATTAGTAAACAGTAGTGCTTCTGATCATGTATAAAAAGAATGTTCAGATTCACAACTCACTTGTAGATCTACATGAAGTAATGGTGAATTATGATGGCCCACCATCTGAAGTTTTTCGAGTTGATCCTTGTCTCTGAAATTGAAAATAAAGCAAAATGAATGGAAGGGCAACAAGCAAAGTACCGAACCAAAGAAGAATTCAATGTTAAAGTAAACTAAGGAATTAAGGTATCTCCATTCTAAGTATTGACTATCCCTCTCCAAGTCAAGTAACTCCATGATTGTTGATTTAATTAAAAATACCAGATAACTTTGCAACTCCAAGAATTTCACCAAATAGTGTATGGACCTGAAGACTGGTTGATAAAAATTAAATTTAAGTTCCTGTTAAACAATTTGGCATATGCAATTCTATTTCTTCTTTATGATATGTATTGGACGAGATATACTGTCAAGGCATCTATAATTGAACAGCATCTCAGACAGGTGACAAATGGATAAGCTTAATATCAAGAACCCCTCTTTGTTATGTTCCACAACTGGAAGTTTCAAATTACGAACTTCCATCAGTCTGTATCATAGTGTTGACAAAAAATGTATAAAAGACCTCTTAATTTCTTGTTGTTCCATGCCCCGTCCAGCAGGCTTCTTGATATGTACAGGCGGGGTTGTGCACTGTGAATAAGCATTACATATGGAATGTCGTTTGTTATCAATTGAAAGGGAGCTAGCTTCTGATTCTTCTTCTCGACCTATTCTGTTAGGATGTCGAATGAGTACACTTCCATGTCCAATCTCAACAGACACCATAGGTTTGTCGCTCTCAAGAAGCAATTCTTCTGAAGTTGCGGAGAAGCATGATGACTGTTGTTCATGCCATATAGTATACAGATCTTTGGTAAGCTTCTCAAATGGAGATGGTTTTGATCGACTGATGCAGGTTCTTTTCTTGGAAGGCACCATTGTGTCCCAGACAACAGATTGGGAAGGGCCTGCAAAGATGATTAATGTGTAAGTAATTCAATCGGCAGTAAAGATGTTTAATAGCAGGAATGAATTGTGTCTTTAATTTAGATGAACAACAAACTACACCACTCCACTTTTATCTTTTTCCTAGAGACTGGTGACTTAGTAAAATTGCAATTTATAAATAATGAATAAGGCAACAGGATGGAGTTTGATTTGCAGATTTTAAGTGCCAGCTGTGTAAATCATGCCTAGAAATCAAACAAACCTGTTAAATCACTTGCATCAGCACTGCCATATTGGGCACAGCTCTCTGGGTAAGATATGGCAGATCCAGAACTTGATCTATTACTTGCATCTTCATCAAATCCTTTAAGGAAACCCTGGTTATGACGAGGCACAAACCCTCCAAATTCAGAAAAATCAATACCTTGTTTTTTTCTGAGTACTTTCTCCCTTCTGCTCTTAATGGATACATTCTCAAGCTTAGATGATACCCTAGGGTTCTCATAGTCATCAGATTCTGCCCTAGCATGTAGAGGAGTATAGTTTGCCAGTGTTCCCTTTGTTCTCCACCGAGAACCACATGCATTGCATAGAACTGGCTTCTCAGGCGGCCCATTACGCCAAAGAGGGGTGCCTGTTTCATAATTTATTTATTGGCAGTCAAATAACTGTAAAGTAATATAATGAAAGAATGAATGTCATCAGAAAGTTCCTCAATGACAAATCAACATGTGTGGCTAACTAATTAGCAGTTAAATTTCAACAAGCACAATATATGGAGACGATTGAAAATAATGATTACAAAGAAGCAAAAAAAATTGGACATAATGAAACATTGCACAAAACTTTTACGTCATAATTAGAATTCTGTGATTTTTGGAAGATGGTTGACATTGCAATGCACATTTCAGAAAGTGATAGTATAATATATTCTAGGTATTTTCTTGAGTTAGAATATCATAAAAAAGGGTGATTTTCTTTACACAGGTAAAACACAAACCGAGATACTGACTACATCAATGTGGACAAAAGGGAAGGAGATTAAGATTATTGTCACTCTAAAGACAAAGCATACTTCTTTAAGGATTTATGACAGTTCGGTACAGCACGCTATCCTATTTATTGGAAACGTAGAGCTGGAGGCTATTATGACAATGCAGATGTGAGTTCTAAATATAGATACGCTACTAATTCTTCTTTTGAATAGACGATGGGGAGGAAGAAGCAGGAAGAAACTTGGCAAATTAATATGTGAGGTGTCTGTCTGCATTTGCATGGAAGTTAGCACAAGGAAAAGCCTATGCCATCAGTCTTCTTGATGAGATTGAGCAAAAGAGTGTATAATTTGTAGCTCTTTTTCAAAATTGATAAAAAGTATGGGATCAGAAACAAAAATAACCAAGGAGTTTTGATGCTTGAGCATTTAGGAAAATATAGTCAATTCATTTAATCGAAATCGTCTGAAATTATCTTTACAGCCCTTTAAGTCTAAGAACATATCATACAACACATTGACAACTAAAATTTGTTTATCCCAAATTCACCTGAAAATATAATTGAAAATGTGGCAATAAGAGTCCACTGAGAGATCTAAAAAACTACTTCAAGCAGCAGCAATGGATTTCTTAGCCAAATTGAAAATAGATTGAATAAACTTTTTCTTAGTTCAATTATTGCCTAATATAGATATTTCCTCTTTCTGTGGTCAGAAGCAAAACATAAAGATATATAATCAGGAGCATATTTTAAGCAAAGGCAGAAGCTTAAGAGTAAGAAGAATTTCTTCCCAGCAGGTGAAGAAATATCAAAACTCAGACGCTTTAAACACAACATCAAAAATGAAGGATGACACATACTAGTACACAGCCAAAATTATTAGCAGTTGAAAATCAAATCTGAAGTTGTAAAGGTAACACTCAGAAGTTTGAATCAAGTTGGATTGGAATACGACAGAAACAAACTTCTAATTTCAATTAGGTAAGCAATTTGTCTAAAGTACAACAGATAATAGAGAACAAAAGCTTCTCGATTCATAGTTGAAAATAAAGTATGAATAACAAAACGCCTATGATGTGGTTAGTGGTTCTAGCAAGGTGGGAATCCCCATTGCCAAAGATTGAGAAGAGAAACATCACACATACACGGGACGTCATTTGACACAATCACACAACTACTTGTCTGGTGACAATCTTAATGTCAAATCTATAAAGAACTAAACTTAGCTGGAAAATGGTTATGGGATACATAATATTAAAAGGTACATTCCCAAATCATATTATAAACACAGCAAACATAGGATCACTCTGCATTGATTTAATTTGACCAGAAACACAATTTAACTGTATTAGAAAACAGTCTATTAGTTAAATTTCTGTAGTTTACAAGTGGTTCAAGAGAGTCCATTGGCAGTAAGCATCAACCGAGGAAGAAAAGAAATCTAGAAAGGTAAAGAAAAGACCAATTTTATGGGCAAACTCGAGGAATTGCAGTACAAATTCATTTGATAATCCCAGCTTTGCAAGAACCGAAAAATGGAAAAAAGGTCAAAAAAGAAAAGGACCAGGAAACAAACAGAATGAAATGCATACAGAAAATATGACTCATTTCTCATTGTCCAGTTAATCTCTTCAATTTCCAAGCAATTCAACCGGTATATAGTACTTAATAAAATTGAAAATTTGATCAAAGAACGTAGGAATAATTGTTGAAAATTGTATTTTATTTCATGAATATCTAAAGAATTTATTATAAAGAAACATCCTGTAAAACAAAAACTCACTTGTAACACCACAGTGATAGCAAGGTCCTTGCTTTCCCATGTCTCGCAATTTCTTTTCTTCCACAATTCCAAAAACAACAAAAGAAATTTCAACAGAAAAGTAGCCCAAAATATCCAGTTATCAGAAGAAAATCTTTCAAGAAATTAATATATACAGTTTTGATTATTCTTTCAGCCTTTTATAGCACAATATCCAAGTGGGTATGAAGACTTCTCTTGATAGACCAGCAAAGGTTAAAGTTATTAAAAAAAAAAAAAAAAAAAAAATCAAGAAAGACCCAGAGAAGTTTGAATCTTAGAGTCTCCTAAAGACCACTGAAAAAGTAAAAGTTCCCCACATGTAGTTAAGGCAAACAAAGATAGGCCATTTCAGCAGATAATCTATACGGTACAATACAACCAATGAAGAAAAGGTTAAAAAAATAAACCATTGAATAAATCTTGTTCATAAATGGGTTGGAAAAGGAAGGTGAAATGGGAAAGGGAAGAGGGTTAATTTTATGTATATATGACTTCTTCCTCTTGTTTTTGTAATGTATTTTGTATGTGAAGTAAATGTATCAGCTTTCTTTGCTATTTTTCTTTATTAATTTTGATGTCATTTGTAATCTTTAGCCTTTTCTTTTCCATTTTTTCACTCTAAACTCCTATCTAATTGTACTTTTAAAGCCAAGAAGAATTGGCGAATATTAATTATTATTATATTTAAATGTGCTTGAAAGTTGAAATAAGTAACTTAAATGTGAATTTAAACTTTTATTTTCATACGCAGTAAAACACGTTAATTATTGATATCTATAATCTGGTTGACTATTTTCAAACCCCATCAGCAAAAGATAAAGAAAAAAAAAAAACTTACATTCAAACTAATGATGGCTTCTCTGTAATTTATTAATTATTATTATTATTATTATTATTAAAATCCAAAAAATAGAGGTTGAAAAAGAGAGAGAAGACATTTACAGACAGCAACAAAAGAGGAGAAAGAATCAAAGAGAATTTTGTTTGGACTTTTTTTTTTTTTTCCCCCCCTCTATACTCTGCAGATAATGAAGAACAATATGTATATTTTCTTCTTGTATTGCATGATGTTGATAAATATTATTTATTTAATACTCTCTACAGTGAGTCTTCATCAAGTTATTACTTAAGCCATGATGTGTTGTTTGGTATTGCTCAACAAAGTCACAATTTTAACCATTGATTTGGCATTGCTAGGGGAGATTTATTTGTGGGACCCATTTGATGTGTCATGCACTCACCTTAGATGATTAGAAACATTTTGGTTTTGGATCCAACTTTGTACCATTAGATCCATTCTTTGGTATTAACCACAATTGACCCCCTTTAAACAAGAGAATTTTGAATTAATTGTAGGAGATCTTAATTATAAGGTTAATTATACCATTGGTCATTGAAGTTTGGAGTTAATTTTAAAATGGTCCCTGACAATTTTTTCTTACTGTAGTAGTCACTAAAATCTTTAGGGATTACACTAGTATTCACTTTATTAAAAATATTAATGTTAAATTATATGGCACTGTTATATTTTAACATAGACACAAAAGACGTTATATACGCTATGTCTGTTGGATTAATCACGCCAATTGTTATTGAAATCTGGAGCAAATTTTGAAATGATCACTAAAGTAGTAGTTCTTAACATTTTTTTTACAATTATACTAATGATTATCCAATTAAAAACATTAGTGTTAACCCTTTCAGGGATGGCCGAGTTGGTGGAGCAGGTAAACGCGGAGAACGAAGGTCACGAATTCGAATTCTCTACCAACACTTCATCGGTCAAGCTCGTCGCACCGGACTTGCCTAGTGCGGTTTATCCTCATGTGTGGTTTGCAGGCTACTGCACATAGAGTGAGATTTATCCAGTGCGCACTCAAATGGGCTAGTTTATCGGTTACCCTATTCCCCAAGTTAGATTTCATTTTCTCCGATTGACTTTGATCCATTATTCTCCATTAAACAATATACTAGACATTGCCTTAGAAATTTGTCATTTATCATTTCATTCTTCTTTAATTTACCTTTTTCTTATTATTATTTTATGGTTCTATAACCCCAAAAAAATGAAACTAGATTTTGCCTCTCGAGCCTTTGTTGTTTCCCAATTACATTGCAAGACAAAACTGAATGATGAAGATTCATGGATTAAAGCTAATTCATGTAGTTGATTCTTGGGATGTGCAGACTTCGAGGTAAGATTACTGTAGTAAGGGTCCATGGTATTAGTGTAGTTCAAATTTTTAAAAGTTCATCAAATTTTGAATTAATGCAAGAGTGAATTAAATTTTTTTATTCATTTATCAAGAGTAGGGTAGTATTCTTTACCATTTCGTGATCAATAGTTAAGATCACACTCGAATGTAATTTAATTGTGCGATTTAAATTTTTTTTTCTTTTTTCTTAATTTTATAGGATCACGGTGCTTGTAATGTTGACCTTTCAATGACACCTCGAGCAAAGGAGTTAATACTTAGGTTACTTAGAAAAAAAACGTGAAAATGAATGCAAAGGACTGAAAACGAAGAGCAACAGCTTGAAAACAAACTGTCGAGAATAGAATGAAATTTCAAATTTTAGTATTTTGTTCATAGAAACTATCTCGTATCTGGTTATAATCATCTGCTGCTACTGAGGGCTATTTTAGTTTCTTGATATTTCTTGTAGTTATTATGTAACCTTACTTATTAATTCTTATGTTGACGTTTTTAATTGGGTGACCATTAGTGTAACCATTAAAAGTTTACGTGACTAATGATGTAAGAAAATTAATTCAATAACCATTTTGAAATTTGCTCCAAACTTCAGTGACTAATGGCATAATTGAATCGGCTGAAGTGACGTAATATATAATGTTGCTTGTGTCCACATTAACATTCATGATATCAAGCAAGGTTTTAAGATAAATATTTTTTAATCGAATGATCAGCAGTATATATACTTTAGTTACTAATGCTGTAAGAAAATCACTTCAATGACTATGTTGAGATTTATCCCAAACTTTAGTTATCATCTACGTAATTAGTCCTAATTATAAAGTGTTTATTACTAAAAATGACGTGGTAAAATTAGATCAACTTACTGGATATGTTTATTGGGTATTGCTGAAATTGGATCAAAAGTTCAAAGTAATTGCATTACAGAAAAATTGTTGGGGAGCGTTTGTTGCTAAGTGGCTTAGCTCTACCTTAGGAGGGTGCCACTTGACCTTATTTATAGGCTGGAAGACCACACCACTTACTCGTCCAATATCATTTCAGACCTAAAAGTGTGTGCCACCGCTAAAAATTCTGATTTCGTGATGGTTGTTGAGGTCGGTCATGTAGGCCATCATGATACCTACATTATAGCTATAGCATCAAGTAATGATGATTTGCAACTAGATAATCATTACTTGCTTGTAATTGGTTTGAGAATTAGGCGTTGATGTCATGGTTGTCACATGTTACGTTGGGAGTGGTAGTGAGGTCGAGTAGTGTGACAGTGAACATAAATTATGATATCCCTGTAAATTATGACGAAATTGGTCTGATCTCATCTCAATGATCTCATTACTTAATGTGTTCGATCACAAAGTCAGTACGGGACAGTAGTCTGAACTAATTCAATGAGGTGTGAGATCAGTATAAATCAAATTAAAGAGCATTGAGCATACAGCTACTCAATACAATATTTCGAGCATTATACGTGTGCTCCCTTCCTCTTGGTGTATACAATTTGAACCGAACTTTTAATGTGCATGACAAAAATACATGTCACTTCTTACATGAAAAAAATTTCTTATTTTTTTATATCCATACAAAGTAAGGATGTACGTAGTCAGATTTAAAACATTTTGGACCAATTTGGCAAATTTACTTTTGTAAAAAGTTAAAGATTAACTTAAGTCAAAATGAAAATGCCCTATCAAGAAATTTGTCCAAACCCAACCACCATAGTGTAGTTCATAATGGTTTTAGACCACATTTAACAAATAGTACAAATGGATAGGTTTGGTTCCAAACTGCACATGTTAGAATTCCAAATGGGCCATGCTTCCACTTCTTGAATTGCAAATCACCAAGTGCTTGTGTGTAACCAAATTGTACTTGTACATATGCTAACTTCTTTTAGTTTTGCTGTGTGTATTTCTTGTAAGAGAGTTGCTTATTTTTCTTAAATTTTAAATGTTTAGGTTTGGTTTCAAATCATGACCAAAATTGAAACCAAAATGTATGCAATAGTTAGGTGGGAGTCAAAATCAAATTATTGACGGATTCAAATTGATCCAAATTAGTTCCTGGATCTCTTGTTCAACTTCATCTCTTTCATCACCATTGTCATCAACTCAACTATTGTCCACTGCCAATCCCCTACGTCGAAGAAGGTTCGATGAACCCTAGGTAAAATTTCTTTTACTTCTAGGTATATATTAATACGTGCTTTCTATTTCTATGGATTTTTTTTTTTTTTTGGTTTATACAGATAAAATAGGAGTTTTCTATTAAAAAGGAAAAACTTTATTTATATGTATTCTTGAAGTCTGAAGATTAGAATTGAGTGGAAATTACGCTTATCCAGAGTTTTAAAATATCCAATTCAAAAATCAAACTTAAAGAATTTTTGTTCAAAAATTAGATGATAATTCATATTTTAATATTAATAATAATATTATAAAATTAAATTAATTAATTCCACCTCACTTCCAAACCCTAAAATTTTCTCTCCATTCTCCTCATTATCTCCTCTCTTTCTTTAATAACTACCGAAAACCACCGTCGGATACCATCGCAGCGGAGGAAAAAAACTAAAAAAAGAATAAATTGTGTGCAACGAAGTGAATGTTGGCGCTATTATGTGCGATTGTTATGAGCGATGATGCGTGCCTAGTTGTCGTTGCATGCGTAGCGTTGCAGATCGGGGGGCCTGCAAATCAAGTGTCCTTTCTTCCATTTTTCTTTGTAGACGATGCTGCAAATCGGAAATACTGCTTGTCTCCCATTTTTTCTCTGGTCACATGTGGCGGCTTTGCAGGTAATGATGATTTGCAACTAGATAATCATTACTTGCTTGTAATTGGTTTGAGAATTAGGCGTTGACGTCATGGTTGTCACATGTTACGTTGGGAGTGGTAGTGAGGTCGAGTAGTGTGACAGTGAATGTAAATTATGATATCTTTGTAAATTATGACGACATTTTGTCTGATCTCATCTCATTATTTATGTGTTCAATCACAAAGTTAGTACGGGGACGGTAGTCTGAACTAATTCAATGAGGTGTGAGGTCGACTCCAACATAAAGCATCATCTTATTTTCGTTAAATAAAATATATTTTATAAAACAACAAAGAGCACATACACAAATCAAGTTATTATACGAGGATCCTCCCTCCAACCATTGAGCTAAACTGAGATGAGTATAAATCAAATAAAAGAGCATTGAGCATACAGCTACTCAATACAATATTTCGAGCAATATACGTGTGCTCCCTTCCTCTTGGTGTATACAATTTGAACCGAACTTTTAATGTGCATGACAGAAATACATGTCACTTTTTTACATGAAAAAAAATTCTTATTTTTTTATGTCCATACAAAGGAAGGATGTACGTAGTCAGATTTAAAACATTTTGGACCAATTTTTCAAATTTACTTTTGTAAAAAGTTGAAGATTAACTCAAGTCAAAATGAAAATGCCCTATCAAGAAATTTGTCCAAACCCAACCACCATAGTGTAGTTCATAATGGTTTTAGACCACATTTAACAATAGTACAAATGGATAGGTTTGGTTCCAAACTGCACATGTTAGAATTCCAAATGGGCCATGCTTCCACCTCTTGAATTGCAAATCACCAAGTGCTTGTGTGTAACCAAATTGTACTTGTATATATGCTAACTTCTTTTAGTTTTGCTGTGTGTGTTTCTTGTAAGAGAGTTGCTTATTTTTCTTAAATTTTAAGGGTTTTGGTTGTTGGGAATCTACTTATTCATGCACAGCGGAAATAAAAATAATTTCGATTTCCATACATGTATCTGCTTTGTATTTAGATAAAAGTTGAATTCTACAAACTCCTTTGCTGATTCTCGAACTCAAACGATCACTATCTGCAATCCAGGCTGTTCAATTGTCCAACCTCCAATGATGATCCATATAGAGAACAAGAATGGTGGTTAGGGCTTACTTTTCTTGTACTAGCAAGAATAAAAATTAATTCTCTACAGTTTTCAAACCCAGCAGCCTACTAATATAAGTCCAGTCGGGCTCGGCCCATCTCTTAAACTAAACCAGTCCAATATTTATTTAATCAAATTAATTAAAGGTAAAATTACCTAAAACCCTACATTTTAATTTTTAATTTCAAAAATCAGTTACTAAAGATTTTTATTCAATAATCAGGTTATAATTATTTTTTAATTTAAAAACACTTTAATATCCCCCACTACAACCAACCACCTCATAAATATCTTCTTTCATACCCCCATCCACCCACACCTGATTCCACGCTCAATTAAACCCAATTCACTTCTCTCTCTACATAATTAATAACCCTACCACCCCCATCCACCCGATTCATTCCATCTCTCTCTCTCTCTCATCTACACCAACTCCGACGGACCGACGGCATAATCAACTCCGGCCACCTTGAAGCCACACACATCATCAACTATAACATCCTGAAGGTTTCCAATCTCCACTTTGTTCTCCGCCTCCATGGTGGTGCCAAGAAGGTGAGGTAGATGGAAAAATTTGTCCCCAATCCTCATTTTCGTGCATCTAGTCTGCGCAGCGAGCGCTGCTGTTAAAAGTAGTACCATTGCTTGATGGTGATTCTTCTTTTCCATAGCCATGTTTTCTTACATGAATGCCAACCAGTTT
>CAIGRF010291039.1:1823-12295 GCA_903798235.1 Fraxinus ornus | reverse complement strand
AAAAAAAAAAAAAAAATCAAAATTAGGACAAAAAAGTCATGTACCTTTCGATTTCTCATTTCTTAATACAGAGATTGAAGACCCTAATTCACTTTGGAGACTTAGACCTTGATTCTCTCTTTTTAAATTTATACACTAACTCTCAAATGGAGATATAAAGAAAACTACAACCTACCATCTACCATCGCGCTAAGCTAACCAAGAACCAAATCCAGTATTTAAATTTTATTATTTTATATAAATTTACAAATTAATGAATTACAATTCATACCAAAAAAATTCAAAATTCAATTGAAAATCATGACAAAAAGATCATCTGCCTTCGATTTTCTCATTTCTCAATTGGAGACTGGAGACCCTAATTCATTATGGAGACCAGACCTTAATTCTTTCCTCATTTTCTCTCTTTTTAATTTATATGCCGACTCTCAAATGTAGATCAACAACCAACACCTACCGTCTACTGTCGCCCTCAACTACAATCGTCGCATAGATTTCTAAAATTTAAGCCACAACCTTCTATTTTTCTTCATCAAATGTTTTTTTTTCCTCAATTAGTATTGAAACTAAAACCAAACCAAAACTAAATGGTTCGATTCCGATTTGATTCCATATCTTTAAAAAAACAATTAGATTCTATTTAAAAAAAAAACAATTGATTCGTGATTCGATTCGGTTTTCTTGGAACCAGAACCATGTGGAATCATGTCCACCCTTAATTTTCAATAAAATAATATTACACACAAATCAAAAAAATTCTTTATTTTTTAACTACACATCATCAATCATTATTCAAAAATGTGTTCTTTTCAAAATAATGGGGGCTCAAACAAGCCCTTAGAATTCTTCTGATAATCATTTTATGTAATAGGAGGATAAAAGTTTATTTCCCTGTTGGTCTACCTTTATTTTAATTTTTTTTTTTTCAAATTCATTTTCAACCATACATTCAATAATAAAATATCATGTACATAAACCAAAAATATTTTCCTACTTTTTAACCACACATTATTCTAAAAATTACTATTTAAAACTCTTTTTTACGAAAGTATGATTATCAGACTTTTAACATAAAATAAAAACTCCCTATTAGAACCGCTAACAAATGAATAATATTATTTATCATCATAATGATAGAACATCGATGATGTGACATCACATTTCTCTCTCATGAAAATTAAACTGCTCAATCTCATTATTTTACATAAATTGTTATATTACCGATATTCCATCATCATAAGGATAAAAACATTATTCCTAATAAATAATTTTCTATTTTTGATCACTCTCTCAAATTGCCTATTGTTGGTTGTGCTTCGTAATTGTCTTCGGTAGGGTGGACGGCTTAACACTCCTCGTCACTGTTATACAAGTAACAAATGCATTGGACAGTCTAGCAAGCGAACTTGTCTTCCATACTTTTCTAATAGTGTCATTAGCAATCACATGTTACCCAAATGGTCGTTTTTTCAAAAGGCCTATCCATCGTGATCACAGCAGCCTAATACCAATATTTCAATTGCAGAAAATGAATTACCGCCGGATCAAGAACTACATCAAGACTATGAAACCAAAGCCATGGCAACTGTTGTTCATTTGAGCATACGAGTTATTTAGTTACTTCCTTCGAGATGAACTGAGGGACCGGCATCCACAGAACTCTTTCAACCAAAGTATATATCTGCCTCCAATCCCTTAATAATCATTCTCCTTCAACATGTTTCCTGCCTGAATGCAAATCTCTAATGGGATTGAAGCCCGAATTAGGGAAGGGGTCAGCATATAGAGGGTTTGAAATTTATGTAAACTTCCACGAACTTCTTATTTCAAATAATTACAACAATGAAGTAGGAAAAGATGATTTAAAATGTTCACAACGCTAGTTCAGCTGTCTGAGACTGTCCATGTAGGATATGTGAAGTTCTAGAGTCCAGACTTTGCCCTTGTTTTTGCAGCCTATGCCTTCTAATAGTCTCATGGCATGATGAGAAAAATTCATGTCTAAGAGCTTCCTCTGCACTGATCCTCAATCTTGAATTTACTGTTAAACACTTATCGACAAGGTCGAAAAGTGATCTTGGTATAGAGTCGAGGAATTCTGGTCTTCGTGTATTATGTTCACACCAATCTCTAAGTTTTACCGATGGCAAGTATTTCACGTCAAGCAAGTCCTGTTTTGAGATGGTAATCTTCAGAGGAATTCAAAATTAAACTAAGGATATGATTTTGAGAGTCGGAGAGAATAATACCACTGGGAACAAAGATTCGTGGTTGTGTATCTTGGCTACTTCCCATAGATCTTCACTGCCCCTCAACTTTGCAATCTCCTTTATGTTCCTGTTCATGTCACTAACAATGTTGAGTATATTCTTTATGAATGAAGTTAAATAATGTGGTATCATTCTTACTGATCAGGATCACCAACAAAAGGCGTTCGTCCAATCATCAAGTAGAGTAAGGTGACTCCAGCTGACCAAACATCAATCTTTGGGCCTTGATGTAGAGATCTGAACAATACCTGTAAAAATCCAACTCTCTCAGTGAAGCGTGGAGTGAATCATTGAAGAAGGTTGCTCACCGTGAAAATGTGTAGAAGTTGGAAAAATTGATAAATTAAAGAAAGAAGACAGTGGTAAGGACGAAGGAAAAAAAGAAAAGCAAGTTTGTTTGCCATGTTTATGGAGTGAAACATTATGCTACAAAAAGCCTAATATTATGGAAATTAAGTAGCAAATAGATGGGAACTTAGCTTGAGACATTCCATAATGTACCATATAACAATTTGCTTGAGATTTGTATTTACATAATCCTATATCCATTAAGACCACTACCGTTCAGTTTATGTTTTAGATCCGAATTTATTACAGAAAAGAAATATAACTTGAAGGACTAATGGGACAACATTGTGAACATATAAAAGTGATAGTATCTTCAAGTGTCAATGCTATCATGAAGATCTGGGAATAGTCATAAATCAATGGGAAGGATACACGAGCAATTACCTCTGGAGCCCTGAAACCTTTAGTTCCAACACAGGGACCTTCTCGTTTGTGCTTCCCATCCCCTATGAATGGGGCAAAACTCTGTCAATCCTAGTACATAGCTTATTGTCTTCCATTTCAGACCAATTTACAAGAAAGATTCAATTGATAAATACTAAGAAATGACTGACATACCTTTACTTTTTAGTAATCCAGCACCACCAATAGCAATTCCAGATGCATGCAGAGGCATTGGAGTGGGATAAAAGAATTTACTGTCCACTTTTCCAGGAGGTGCAGCAACTCTCTTTCTCGTAGAAACAGGAATATTAACTGATTTTTGATTTGCACAATGCAGTGCTTCCTGAACCAGGCTAATCAGTTCCTTCCTTCCTTGGCTTGGTATGGGTTCTCTCAACTTTTCTGCAGATGGAGTCCTAGTGCTTGTTGCATCCTTTGCGGAAGTTATCCCAGACCCATCAGCACCTTGGCTTTTGATGATATTCTGACTGCTAGAGTTGGTATAAATCTTTGCCTGATTGGATTTCCTTTTCAGGTTCCTAGGTAATAAAAGGGACCTGGAGATTTTTCCTGCATCCTGATTGACTACTTCGGGCACTTTTGTATTTAGGAGCTTCCTATTTCTTTCAGGAGGTAGAGATTTGGCATGAGGAAGTGGAATGTGATCAAAGCTCACACTATGACCCCAACCCCCTTTGGAGTTATCTGTAAGGAGTTCAATTATTCAGACATGGTGAATACACATGGGGAAAAGGGCACAACAAGAATTTGTATCCTCAAATCATTTAAGAGGGGTTTGTCGAAATTCCATTTTCTCATTTGGGAACTACGCTCAATCTTTCTTTTGAGTTAATTACCAAGAGCCCGTTTGGTAGAGATTAAAATCGAATTAAAACTGAAAAACTAGCCGCTGTTGTTAACTTTTATTAGACGAGTGGAACCTAATAACGGCTATATTTTCAATTTTAATCGGTACCAAACGGGCACTAAATGGTGAAACGCTGCTAAAATTTTCACTTGTGAAGAAAAATTGCTTAATTTTTTCCAACCAAGAAAGTGGAACGAAATTACACTAAAGGGGCAACAATTTGAGTAAGAATGAACACTCACCACCAGTGTTCCCATATTTCTGATGCAAATCCTGTTGAAAAAATTGGATTGAGGGCAAAATACGAAATATCAGATTATGCATTTTGAAGAATTTTACGAGGATAGAGTGTCAAAAGGAGGCAATATACATTTACAAGACTCACTCACCAATGCAAGATTAAAATCAATGAGATAACCCTTATTGACCTTACGGGAGAAAAGAAAGTTGCCGGGTTTAACATCTCTGTGAACAATTCCCTGAAGTTACAAGAAGACTCAGTAAGTTCATCTTGCTCTTGAAAAGGTCTTCACTGTGCATGGTAATACATGGATCTGCTCACTTATTCTCACCTGCTTATGTAGACCAGCAAGGGCTTTGAACATACAAAAGCCATACCACTGGAGCTGATAAATATCTATTTCTCTCTTCAAGACCTTGAGATAAAATAGAAGTACAAACATAAGAAACATTATTGATTACAGATAGTATGTTAAAGGCGAAAGATAGAAATATTTATGATACCTCAGGTCGGTCATGTTCAACATGCTCCAAAACTAGACAATCAGAATTCCCTTGCTTCAGTGAACATTCATATTTAATCACAAAGCCTTTTCCCCTGATGTAAAGTAAAATCACAAATTCAAGACCAGTCTCATTGATCAAGAAGAAAAGACAAAGAATGGATGTTTAGTTTATGGCGATTCAATGCATATATTATTACCCTAAGCGCTCCAGCATGTTCAACTCATTGTGCACATGATGTCTGTTAGCATTGGCATGAGGACCTGAAAAAAAAAAACAAAAAAAAGGAAACGGACAACTGAAAACTGTAAAGCATTTTATAATGTAATATGCTTGGATTTTTCTAAAGGCAAACATGCCCATTCCCCTTTTCTGCTGTAACAAAACCTAGGTTATGAATTGAAGCAACTGGAAATTTTGAAAAGATTCAGAAAGGTAAAAGACATTTAGATGCTTAATGAATTTCTAAGCTACTGTGGTAACATAAACATCATGCAGATCAATCAGCAAAGTGATTAAAAGATAGAAAACATATTAATCGCACTAAAATATTTATGGCAGCCTGGCAGGCCAACCTGAAGAACTGTTGCTTAAAACTTGTCTTGGCCCACAATTTTCAAAATTCCCGTGAGTGTTGTTCTATGTAAATACCAATGAGAATCAAAAGTGTATTTCATATGATAGAATTTTTATTAACTGTATACCATACTATATAGTTTGAATCCTTTGTATTAGTAAATGAACATCAGTTGACATAACAAATAACTGCCAGGAAAAGAAGCATTGTTCTAGGGAAGGAAGGCATGATTAAAGGACTGAGCATTTGAAGAGCTGTCATGTTCAGTAACACGTATTACAGCAGGCAGGATAACTGTGGATATTGGGCTTTTATTATTTTGGCGAATGCACTCCACTAATTGGCTTAATAATGACTAATGAGAACAGAATAAATATTTTCTCCGGTTAAAAGTGTCTTAATCTAGCTCCGCAGTAAGAACCATTGAAGATTTTGTGTCATCTATGCATGCCACTCTACTGTATAGTTAAGGATCATGGAAAAGAATCATGAAAATGATCACTTCTTTTCTACTCTTTGCCTGATATAATAATAGAAAAATAACAAATTTTAAGCATGAAATGTTGGCTCAAAGTATTTCAAGTTAACTAATCTGTCTAAAAAAATATTTTACTACATGAGAATTGTAATAGGTAGTGTCTGATCATCATTTTCGAATTTACACCTAATAATGCAACTTATATAATGTGAAATCTAAAATCCAGAAGAGTGGGCTACAGAAAAGTAGTAAGTGTCCTACATTTGATAGCAAATACCGCACCATCAGTCTTTCTCCTTGCCCTGTAAACTGTCCCATAACCTCCTGCAAAAATAGTTGTGAGAAAGGAATATGTTCAATAAAATCATGTGAAAAGAACTATTTTCAGAAAAAATGTGGATGAGAACTCATAGGTAGTCAAAGGTATCGCACCTGAACCCTCTTCTTCTTCAACAATAAATGATTCAAAGTCTGGAAACGGTTTTCCCTCCATTTGATTCTACAACACAAGCACATATCAGCTTTAATTTTTAAGGAATGATTTTCAATATATCAAGACCTTCTCCATATACTGTCAAGTGAAAATGATGAGATGGAGAGATGGAGACAGACTTTCCAATTTCATGTTGTCATTCACACGTTTCTGTAGTATTCATATTCTGGTCAGTGGTCATAGTTGCAGCTTACCTTCTGTTTAATGGAGGTTGGATTCTTATCTCTTTTAAATTGCTGCAGCTCCATAGGAGGATCAAAATGTTTGTTATTCTCCACGGTCTTGCAGATGGCTTGTGCTCCACAATTTGTCGCATCCTTCTGAACAGATTTCAGTGTAAAGGAGGATTTTGCCAACTTCTTTGGTGTGTGTCCCTGACTCTGTACAGGTATTTCCATTCTCAATTTGTGCCGATTTGGTTCTACATTATTGAACCTGGTGGTAGTGATCTCTCCAAGATCACGCCTTGGTGATTTATCAGCATAGGTTATATCAGTCTGCAAATTCTCATTATCTCCTCTGCAGCGACCAAAACCACTTAATGGCTCTTCTTCCACTTTTCCCATAATCTTCATGTCTACGGTACTTGGTTTACAACCATTAACAATAGTCTGTGGTTGTGAAACTGCCATCTTCTGATCTACTTCTATACAAGATGTGGTATTAAGATATATATTACCAGTGGGATTTATAACATCAACCCCAATATCTTTGCTCACTTCTAGATTTTCCAGTATAGCAGGTAGAAATGAGAGCTCTGTATGAGATATGGGATTCATTGTTCTCTTTACTACTGTTGGATCTAGAAAATGTGGAAATCTTTCACAAAAAAGATAATCAGCTTGACACCTATTGCTATGAACATGTCCAAGCTCTTTCCGGTTTAGGTTATCTGACATCTCTTCATATACACGTTCAATATTGTCAATTTCATAACTCAATAGTCCAACATTACAATTGACTACAAAGGAAGTTTTAGAGTTGATTTTATCCAGTTTTTGGCTATCAAATGCCATGCCTGATAAAATATTAGATGGTGTCGTCTGGCTTCTGCTCAATTTGCCACCCAAAAAGCAAGCCTGCAAAAACAGTTGGATTGAAATCATTGAAAATCAGGTTTAGTTTTAGGTTAGTAAACAGATGAGAGGCAAAACGAAAAACAAAGAGATTGGATGTCGTAAAGAATAAAACAGCTCCATAAAAGATAATATTTAGCTAAAGAAGTTTAGTTACGCGAAAAGGAACGCTGAAGGCAGAGATACCCATGTAAAAATCCTTGTGAATTACACAACCACGAGGAAGCTTCATTGGCATACAAGTTAGTAGAAGCCAACTTATGCAGTCCATCGGAGGCTCAAGCAAGTTGAGAAAAAATAGGATACCATGGTGCTCATCTAGACATTTAAATCGGGTTGTGCATATCACTTCATGGTCATAAAATGTGAAAGCTTGTGCTAAGAATTTGTACACCATTTAACCCTGCACGTGTTACCTCCTTTCTTCTATTTTTCTTGCATAATGTAATAAGGAGATTATTGCAAGTTTTTATAATCCCTTGACCAACGTTTTACACTCTTCTCAAGTATTGAGATTCCTACTTAGGCAAGACCTAATGTTCACTGAACAATCCTACTCTACTATCAATTAAAAAGTCTCTAAACACAGAGTTGAAGATTATATTTTAAATGATATATATGTAGCCAAATCTAACAACTTGAGCTTTTAGATCAAGTGGTTCATCATGTATGCAAAGTGGTTCAACTTTCAAGTATCGTCGTCACCCATTTAAATGAATTGTGCACGTGATAGGCTTTGGTGGGAAATAATGTACGGGGACATGTTGAAGGCAATATGTAAATACAATATATGTGGCCATATCTACACTTTAAGCTTTTAGATTAGTTTAACACACCACAGTGACAAGGCATGTACGTAATATCATGTAATGGAAGAGGACCTCCAAATATCTCTCTTTCTCCATTGCAATGACTTGTGCTACCAAGCTCTAACTTTATCTTCCTATTTCAACTTTGAGAAAGTACCTAATCATTGACTAATTGAGACATCTATTAGGCAATAACTAAACTGTTTTTAACTCTTTATACTCTTGCTAATGAGAAATTAAGTTGAGTACTGCCAAGAAGATATCCAACTATATAAAGTGCCCGATAATCCAACAAGCATCGGAACAGCAGCAAATATAACACATACCTCAATTGAAGGATTCTCAATATCATTAGACACTGTCTCCTTCTGACTCTTCTCCACTGAAACAAAAATAAACTCCAATCCAATCAAACTGAAATTCAAACTACCAACTTAAACGCTGCAAAAAATTTTTTTACCTGACATTTCCGAAAAACATATCCTTTTTACCGCTGACAAATCCTCAACATTCGATATCGGCCTCTTCCTCCTACAATAAGTCCTCACCATGTCATTCGGTCTAATATCTCTGAGCCTGATCCACCTCGGAACGAACTCCGAAATCATATTCCAATTCGTACAGATCACATTAGCATTTGCGACAAATTGCACAATAGCAGCAAATCCAATCGGCGATATGGTGACAAGGTGATTGTGAGCTAAACTGATAGGAGAGTTAGGTATTGAGCAGAGGAATTGAATTTCACCCGAACTTGAATCAAAGAGCGTGCATTTAGACGCGAGCTCAGCGGGCCGGGCCGGGAGCCTGTGGGCGAGTAAAACAGCAAAAATGTGCCACGCCTTATGTAAATCAGTGCTCGTGGTGAGTTCACTTGTACTGAGTTGGAGGCTGAGTTCTGAATTCGCTCCCTGAGTCCCCATTGCCACTTAGATCTGAAAATGTTGAACCACGAAGATTTATGTGAGAGGGAGAGGGAATGGCTTCTCGCGCGGGAAACGGATATTTGGGAAGGGTTTCACAAATGAAAAGTGGCACGTGCAGAATTCCCGCCAAATTTGTGAAGAAGTGAATGGGCCGTTGGTGGGCACTCAATTTGGGCTAGTAACACGGGATAGCTGAATGTTTGAAAATTGACATAAGTAGCAGTGAATTTGGTCATATAACGTTTGCAGCACCTTATTTGTGCGCTTCCGCAATTTTTTTGCCTTTATGGGTGTCCGTCTCTCTAGAGTAAATAATCCCTAACCTATAGCCCATATGCGATTTCAGTCCCTATGTTTTTTTTTCTTGGCACAAATGTCCTCAACCTGTTGGTTTATTATAGTAAGTAGTCTTTTTTTCATGGTTTATGTCAATTTGATCCTCAAAAGTCAATATATATATATATTAGTCAAAAGACTACTTTGTATTTTAAAAGAATTGACTTATTAACAGCCAATTGGTTGACAAGGGTAAAAAGGACCACTTAAGCACAGAAACCATAGATTGAGGATGTCCGTGCTAAGAAAATAACGTTAGGGGGCCAAATCGCAAATAAAAACAGGTTGGGAGACCATTTGTACCAATCCCCCAAAGTAAAAGACAATGTTATAATTTTTGAAATTATCATGAAACAAAATAATAATCTGAACTATGAGTTTTAAATAATTCTAGAAAAAGGGAAGTGACGGAAAAGAAAAATGATCAGCTGAAGTCACTTTTATATGTACCCATATACATTAATTCTAACCATGTGATATCATATTTATACATATCGTTTAAGCAGGATTCATGGTCTAAACCATACCAGGTCCACCTAAAGTCATTCGCCACTCAAAAGTTGACTTGATTTAGTCATTACTTTTATGTAGATAGATAGTCATCCAATTATTGACAAACTTGGGGCATTCATTGCGAACTTTTCAAAGAACTTGAAACATTGCCGTTAAACTACTAAAACGCTAGAGAGAACCATTCTTTCAAAAGAAATTTGCATGCTTGGTCACCACGTGGAAGTAAATAAACAAATCATAATGGGTTGGTCGAATGGAAATTTCACTCCCAAATCTTTGCTGTTTTTGAATAATCTAATTGGGACATCATCTACCGAAAATCCATGCCACCCAATCATCATCCTTCATGGTAAGTTACTAAGAATTAACCAGACCCTTTTAAAGGTTCTTGATTAGCCGGCAATAATATAACTTTTTACTACAGATGGCATATTACCACATGGAGAAGAAAATTGAAGACAATTAATGGTCCCAGAAAGTCAAAATTGTCGCATGGAGGTAGCAGATGAAAAATAAATGGAAACAATAACTAAATTTAATAATTTCAAGTGGGAAGGACTCAAGCCAGAAGGATGTTGTAAGTCAGAGTAGTGCCTCAAACGTTGTGAGAAGAAGCAAATTTATCTTTTTGAAAAATTGGAAAAAAAAAA
>CAIGRF010291038.1:19487-42900 GCA_903798235.1 Fraxinus ornus | reverse complement strand
TAGGAGAAGGGAGGGAGGGCAGAGAGACGATGGAGAGAGAGAGACACCGGACACGATGTGTGAGGAGGTAGGGTTGTGAGGAATTGATAAATAAATTAGGGTTTTAATAGATTAATTATTTAATTAAAATGATAAAAAAAAACCTGATAAATGAAAACAAAACGTGAAAACCTGAATATTTAAAAGGCAAAAGAAAATGCCTGGTCTAGTGTAATTTCCACATTTTGAAAAGATTTTTTGGAGTTTGTTATTTTTAAAATGTAATTCTTATATATAGAGAATGAAAAGGAAACTGAGGCTAATTCTCATTTTTAAGTGTTAAGCCACTTTCTAGGCTACAATTATGGGTTTTTAAGATGAGCCCAATTGATCGGACAATTAAAGTGGATAGTTTCAGAGAAAGCCCATTTTGTTGAAACGTGCTTGACAGCCCAGATTTCTAGGATTCAGTTATGGGAAAAATTCATAAGAGTTTACTCATTTCAAAACTAAGATAAAATGTTTAAAATTTCAAAAATTACGTATTTATTAAATAATTAATTTAATCACCACCGAACACCCTCTGAATTTTCCTGTAAATTATTTTCTTTTGTTTGTAAATCTTAAATATCTTGTTTGGTGTATAATACTAAGCATGATTAAACAATACAAAAAATATATTTTTTTTCCTTTTTAAATATATTATCGTCACGTACACTTTACCAAACAAGTCAATATTAATAATTAATCACAAAATTTGTTAATTATGCAGCTCTCAACATACCGAATAGAGCTTAAGGACATGGAAGTCCTATCAAAGGAAGAGTATATTGGTTCTTTAAGATGGTTTCATTATTTGTTATATGTCAATAGTTTTTTGAAATTATATGTTTTTATTTTGAGATATATAATTTGTAGGAAAAGCATCGGATTTTCTCGGGATTGTCGAAATATAGAGGTGTTGCAAGGTAAACTTTTGTATTTTTAAAAGAATATTGTATTGACAATTCATAAATTTCGTGACCTCGTCTCTTTGTATTAATCCTATTAAGTTATATTGATTCGGGTGTAAGTAATATACAAGATTTTTGCATTCTAAATTTGTGTTGTCTGATACATAGACACCACCATAATGGACGATGGGAGGCTCGCATTGGCAGGGTGTTTGGCAACAAATATCCTTACCTTGGAACCTATGGTATGTATGCATATATATTCGAGAATTTGCATAATTTTTTAGATTCTTTTTCATCATTGTCACCATTTTGTTGTTCCCTTCCCCTTTCTCAGTACATATAGTCGACATTGGACTCATTGTAATGAAGAATAGCTAAATATTAGA
Organism: Fraxinus ornus; assembly: GCA_903798235.1. Classification (NCBI taxonomy): domain Eukaryota; kingdom Viridiplantae; phylum Streptophyta; class Magnoliopsida; order Lamiales; family Oleaceae; genus Fraxinus; species Fraxinus ornus. The sequence continues at coordinate 41,579 of CAIGRF010291038.1, read as the reverse complement.
GAATATTAACTAAGAAAATCACGAGAATATATTAATATTTCATTTGATTATTAATTAAAATATATGGTTTTCCACCCACATGAACAACAAAACACAAATATCACAATCACATTAGGTCCGTTTGATTGCAAGGGTGGAAAGAAAATGAATTATAGGGAAAGTAATTGTCTAAAGATTGTTTTTCAGGGAATTGTTAATTTAGTGTATTTGATTGGTATAATTTTTCACCCGAAATTTTTTTAAATTTTGTGTTCGTTTGACTTTATTTTACATGAAAATTGTCCATTATAGTGATATTTTTTTCCACAATTGGTTATAAAATTTGTTTCCATTGTCAAAAAGTAAAAAAAAAAAACGAAATTTTTTTCCCTAAAAAAATCATTTCGTTTGACTTTATTTTACATGAAAATTGTCTATTAAAGTGAATTTTTTTTATTTTTTTTACAATTGATTATGAAAGTTGTTTCCATTGCAAAAAAAAAAAAACAAAGATGGAATTCCATTTTCCCACCAAAAAGGTTGGAAAAACAATTCATGAAAAAGTAAGAAAACAGGCGCGTGAAGCAACCCAGAGGAAAACAATTTTTTTAGAAAATTGTGTTCATCATCCAAAATCAAGAAGTAGGAAATGACTTTCCAAGTTCCATGGAAATTGTTGCAAATCAAAGAGGTCCTCACACAACCTTCTCTTTGCCAAATGTCATTTGATAAATGAAAGATCTTGAAAATTCTATTTATTCTTAATTATTGCAAATGAATGAAGTTACATGTGTCAATTAAAGCCATAAGGCTATTTTTAAACATACTTTTGGTTTCGGAAGGATAAAATATTTAAAATATTAAGGGGCTGTTTGGCAAAAATTTTAATAAAAATTATGCTAAAAGATAATGACGTATATGGTTAAAAAATTAATAAAAATTGTAGATCCCATTAAATATGTGGTTCAAAATCGTTAGTGTTTTTAACCTCAACTTTTTAAACTATCCCAAACAAGCCCTAAACATTGTCTCGAAGCATATAATGGGAAATGGTCAAATAAGTGAAAGCAAACAAATATGGTTGGTTATCCATCACCAACTCTCAACTGCTAGAAGTGTTAGTTATTGCAACTTATTTTCAAACTCCAAGACATAATTTCAACCCCTCACACCAAATTTCACATGCAAATTGAATTCTTGAATTCGTTAATGTTTGTGTGTGTTGAATATTCTTTTTTGTCATTGCATTGCAGCCACACAAGAAGAAGCTGCAACAGCCTGTGACATGGCTGCATTAGAGTACCGTGGACTTAACGCAGTTACCAATTTTAACCTTGGTCGTTACATTAAGTGGCTACGATCTAACCAAAATAATACTCACCACCCTCAACCAAATCCTAACCCAATGTCAAACCCTAATCCAGAGTTTGGGTTTGGCTTCCTTCACCTCCTAACGCAAAGCTCAAGCTCAGCCGAAATGGTAGACCCTCGTCTGCGGCCAGGTAGTGTAGCCTTTACCTCATCTGAAATGATGTAACAAACAACAGCAGAAGGAAACCCTTCTAGCCCTTCGGAACCCTATGCTCCTCAACGTAGTTTTGCCGACGACATATAAACATCGTTTGAATTCCAAGAATCAAGTAGCTTTGATGAGGAACATGACATTATCTTTGGTGACTTAAAATCCTCATTTGCATCACAAATATTCCAAGAGAAATGCTATTTGTACAGCATTATTTCACACCACTTTACACAGCCCCCTCACAATAGGGGGGCCCGGGCCCCCCTATTGTGAGGGGGCTGTGTAAAGTGCTGTACAAATAGCACTTCTCATATTCCAACATGAGCTTGATGCTTAATTAGTTAAATGCGTGACAGCACGTGTGATCAAATAATTCAAGAGTCGACACGAGCTTTCTATTGTGAATACAAAGATGAACAACAATGGTGGATATAATCTTGATAACCCACATTGAGCTATATATAGACAAGACAATTAATACATGTTTTTCTTGAGAACTTTTTCTTTTTATTACCCTTTTTCGAAATACTGTTGGGCGTTCCTTATTGTGTAGATATACTTTGGAATTAATATAGACATTCATTTATCTGTTGTGTTTACAATTAAAGTAATTAATTATCATGTACTTGAGGGCTTTCCTCATACTGAATCTTAGGTTATTTTTCTAGTCTGTAATTTAATCTTTCATTATGGTAAACTTCTTACATTCTAATCACTTTGTGTCTGTGTGGCTAATATTTGATAATAACTTATATGCTGCAATAAAATTATCTTAATTACTTTTTGATTGAGGAATTAATGTCTTCAATACTTCCATCGTGTGTTTTTTGAACTAATCAAATCGACTATAATCACTCCCAGCCTGGAACCCGGTCGTGCCCACCAATGTGGCTTTGTGTTAAAATATAATCACGGGTTCGATCAAACCCGCAGTTTCATTTTCCACAAATTCGGATATACCAGTTTACTAATGTCATGTAACTTTCCATTACAATTTCCTTTCTGCAATGTACTTCAAAAATCAACGAGCTGAAGATAGAGCCCAATGAAACTATCAAGTATTCCAAACAACTTCAACTCTAATCTCCAAGAAGAAAGTCGAAAACCATTATAGGCTAGAAGACTTTTAGTTTACCCTTTGCCATAGACATCTTTACTTGCTGCGAACTACACGATGCTTTTTGCGCCCCGCTCATTTCAGCAGATGAATCACGAGCCCCCAGAGTGACAGCAAAGTACAGATATACAGTGCAGAGAAATGCTAGGAGTGCAAGAGCAGTTAGAAGGAATCGGTGTCGCTGAAGAAGAGTTGAACAGCTTCCTAATTCGTCTTCCCATGAAGAGTGCTGTCTTTTAAATGACGGTGGAGAGAAAACAGTCTGTGTCTGCGACCTCCTATGAGGTGATGTTATTACACTGTCAAGAGGCATCGCTAATATGATGACCTTCTGCTTCCACGTCCAAATGTCTGCAAGTTTTTAACGTGATCAAATTAGTAGAAAAACTTCAATTCAGCTGAACTTATATGGAAAAGCAGAACATGTAAATGATCAAAAGAGCAACATAACAAGTTATCTTCTACGCACAAACTCAAACCGAGAACAAATTATATGACAAAATATGAAAATAATAAGACATAGAAAGACGTCCAAAGGTTTAGGTAACGTAGAGATTTAATGGTAAGCAACGTGTAACCAGTGCTGAGTTTATAGGTCATAATATCAATATGACGATTACTGGATTTAAAGATACTGACAAATTTTCAAAACTTCATGTGAAATATTAATCAACAACGAATCGGAACCCATTTACTCGAGCTATGGAAGCAGCAATTTACTGAGGCTGCCAAGAATACAAACCGGCTGAGATCAAGATTACCCTAATGCCTCTGTTAAACTATCACAGAAACGTATGAATCTACTTCGTTTACAACTATGAAGCGCTTCTATGATGTTCCAAGATTAAGAACGTGCCTAATACAATTGTTTAGACTTTTTGTGGTTAATATTGGCACTCTCTGCAGACTGCAGGAAAAATATAAAGAGGAGTAATGCTTTGCAGCAAGACACAAGGCACTAATCCTAGAATCACAATGCATATAACTTTAGAAAAACTAATAGCGATAAACAGGTCATGAGTTCGAAGAAAAGTGCAAGGGGCCATATGGTCAGGATGTCTAAAAACTTTCTCGATCCTGATCCAGAATTAGATAATGATTGAATTTGGCTAACAGAGTTCTCTGAGAAATGCCAAATATTGTCTCCTTGAGTATATAACTAGATCATACTTGGCAGAATGAATTCCATCCAATTGTGGCCATTTGTGACTTTACACAATGGTCTCTTGTATTCGTTGTACTTCACAAACACCACAAAAGGCATATATTGGTCTTTCTTTTTTCCAGTTGCACCTAGTTAATTTTCCAAATCTCTAAATTAAGTTGATCTACAATCCAATTCGACACCACCCAGTTTTTACATCAACACGTCATTCACTAAATCCCAAACAACTCCGAAAAGATTCCAGTTCAGTTGATCCGCGTTTGAATAGAATCCAAATAATTTGTCATCTCAATCGCAAAGGGCATATATATCATTCGACAAAACATATGCATACACAACATATATATGAGTAGTCAAGTCAAACAGATCTGTACGCATCCACATGTACATATGCATATATACATATAATCTTTGCGTGTGTGAAAGGAGAAATAGACAAAGGAACTTACGAATTAAGAAAATAAAAGTCTAACCAGCGATTCAAGCTGGTAATGATCGAATTCACTTTTAACGGAGAAAAACAACAGTCTTGTAGCAATTCCCCCAAATCAGAATCTTTTCGGCTCTAGGGATTTAGGAAGACCGGCTTTCAATTCCCAAATCTGGATCTTTTGAGTTAATTGTTTCAGTAGCACTGTACTTTACATATAGTCGACTTAACGGCTTATTCATTGAACTTTACAATGCTTTTCAATAGCCATTCAATTTATCTTCGTTTCACTAAAATGGCGATCGGATGAATTCCGTCTGTGAACCTATTGACGTAGAAGATGGGATGCTGATTTGGCCGTTAAAATTGGTAACCTCTTGGACTCGTGGACGACAAAGCACCCAAACACTACCTTAGCTAAAGTTAAAAAAAAAAATAGAAAAAATGAAGAGTTAATTGTTCAATTGAAACCCATTCATCCCCTCCACCCAAACTGAAGAACCCAAGCCCCCAAGCCCTATCCATTGCCCTAAATCCCTTTAGAATCGACAATGCATCCTTTAATCTTCCCAGTAAATCTTGCCTATCTTTCAAATTATCCTTTACTGAACATTGAAGGATGCATTGCCGATTCTGGAGGGATTTGGGGCAATGGCTAGGGCTTAAGTTCTTCAGTTTGGGTGGAGGGGGCTGACTGTGGGTCGGTTCGGTTCAAATTTTTTCAGTTCCAAAATTTTCGGGTATTTAATAAATTGAACCGTCGGGTCCAAATATAATTATGGAACCGTTCGGGTTCGGTTCCATTTGGTTCGGTTCGGTTCCGTTTGGTTCCATGCCATAATTAAATTTTTTTAACATTTACAACAACACTACATAAATACAACTAATGACATTTTCATTCGTAACTTTTACAAATTAACGTAGCATAATTTAAAAAGGATTATTCTATATGTACAAAATGGTTTACTACATGGATTACTTAAAGTCCAAGTGGCGCCCACCTATTGGAGGGGTGTCGGGCTCTAATAGGTGGGCGCCACTAGGACTTTAAGTAATCTATGTAGTAAACCATGAAGTACCTCTAGCATGTTCCTTCCTCAAAAAGGTGGAAAATTTGAAAAGTTGGAAAATATTTTCCCGTAAAAATTTTGCCAATCAAACACTACAAAAATTAAAAAATGGAGAATATCAAACGGACCCTTACAGTAATTATGCAAACCATCGTTGGGCCGGTCCTTTATAGCTTTTTAGTATGACATACATGCGACTTTTAAGTACTTTAAAAGAATAAAATTATCTTTTCATAAAAAAGGTTTACAATTTTTTTTTTCCGAACAATTTGGAAAATATACCTATATTAATTGTATTAAGAGGAAAAACATGATATGAAAATATAAAATGCAAATTCACTATGTTTGTGAATGAACTCTTTAAAACTTCTAATTTATTTCTAGAAAATAAAGAACAATTTAAATTAATTAAAGAGCTCGATTAATGATTTATATAAATATCAATCCACTAGGCCGACTAACAAGGGTGGACGCAGAAGTTTAAAGTTAGGGGGTACAATCGAACTTGCAAAAAAGTTGGGAGAAATTTTACAATCGAAGATTTACGTAAAAAAAAAAATCATACCACATATAATCTTGCATTCGGGAATTTACATGGGATATGACTTTTTCGAATATAAAATTTCAAAAAATTTTGATATCATATTCCATATAAAATTTCTTAATAAAATGATGAAAATTACATTGAGAAATTTGTATCGCAAAAATAATAAATGTTAATGAAATAATTTAATTTTTTTTAAAGAAAATGCAAGTTAGACGCCTTTCTTGAAAATCTTGGCTTGATTATAACTGAAAACACTCATCTTTGTAAATTTTTAACTTGTTTTCAAAACGTGTTTTCTAAAATAGGAAAGAGAATACGATTTCACTATTTTGAAAAATTGAAAAAAGAAAACGACTTGAAAATGGTAAAGAGAACAGGCCCTTATAGTTACATGAACTTTGTCACAGACCTCACACCCAGATGTAGAAGTGATATGGGACAGCGTAATGTTCAGGGGTCTCATAATTTCATACTTTGTTACCATCCTAATTAACACTCGATAATGTTACACAATAATGGCAAATCGGCAAATACTAATTACAAATTACTAAGGAAGTGAGATATATTATCTAGGCCAATAGCCATTTTACTAAGACATACATGGACCCAGAATCATGTTAGATTGTGATTATGTGATAAACATAATCCATTTGAAGACACTGCTGAAATTGGGATATCTTATTAATCATCTCACTATTAGATTTTACTAAAACTTTAAATCTAAAAAACTTTATAAGGTGTAAACCTAAATTTCATTATTGCCAAGATCCTTTAGTCAAATCACCAAAATAATTATTAAATGCAAAACATATCATAATTCATTGGGAATAATTTCTTAATACTTGATCTTAATTCCGAATCTTGAATCTTGATTATTGACTCTTTTAGTTCTTGAGTTCTTATTCTTGATTTCGGTTTCTTGCTCCATAATTTTGACTTTCTCCTTCTTGTTCTTGATTATAGATTGCTTGTTTTTTATTGTAGGCTTTGGATCTTCAATAATTCCTTAATACTTGATCTTGATTTCGAATCTTGATTATTGGCTCTTTTGGTTTTTGAGTTCTTATTCTTGATTTCGGCTTTTTGCTCCATAATTTTGAATGTCTCAATTCCTTCTTATTTCTTGTTTCTTGATTATAGATTGCTCGTTCTTGATTGTAAGTTTTGAATCTTCCTCTTCAATATGTTTTCTCTTATATTCTTGTATTGATGTGATGACACAAAAAATGAGAATCACATATAAATTGAAGACCATAACCCTATTTATATTTCCATATATATTTTCTTCCACCAAGGAAACACAATCCTAATGGATCTTGTCTCTACACTTTATTTAGATGTTTCAAGCCCAAATTTTTTATTAGATTACTTTTAAAAAGTTTAACTTTAAGATATCATTTATACACAATTAATTATGTATGTTGGTCCACATGACAAATGAATAAGTTCCCAACAATCACTCCCTTGAGCCACATATCGACCATCAATTATGTCAATATATGATCAAAGCAGTCTTCGTTACAAATATCATAACTAAATCCATCAATAATCATGTATATCAATACAATCAAATGACATAAATCAAATGTGGATGTGTAGCATGGAAATTACATGCAATGTGATCTAAACATGCTATTTCCAATTGGCCCCGCCTTATTATTTAATGAGATCAACCATAAACTTTAATGAGAGTAAAGCTGAACTAAATACCTTATTTTTGAAATAAATCGAATATCCATAGATAAAAACATGTGTCTAAAATCGACAACAATTGAACACAAACTCCTACTAAACTTACAAATCATTAAAAGATTTCAACACCCATTTGAGCAGTATGCTCATGAAAGACCATGGGTGATATCCCCATATTAAGCATATCCACAATCATGGAGTGTCCTAATAAGCTCTATAGAAGCCTAACCACTCTAAAATTATTTCTTTAACAACTCGAAACTTGATGTCTATAACGTTGACATCGTCAAACTTCTGTTGGAATACAAGACTGCTATTATCACATAATAACTTAAGCGATCTTTCAATTCAATCCAATCCAAAATGTGTAGCCTATAGACAAAATTCTAAAGTCATATTCCATTATAAAAATCAGAATATCCAATGATCTCTAATTGTTCTGATTTCCTGTATGTAATCATGTAATCCCTAGTTTTCTATAGATATCGAAAAACCCGATTGGTTGCTTTTCAAATATCCATCCTAGAGTACTTAAATATTTGCCCAACATTACAGCAACGAATGGTATATTCGAATGTGTGCAAACCTAAGCATATATTAAACTCCCAACTATTGAAGCGTAGTAAATTTTCTATATTTCCTTTTCTTTATGTTTATCCTTAGGGCATCGATTAAGACTAGACTTATTTCCATTGATGATGATGATGATAACTTGCTTTTTTACAAGGATTGAGAGATGCTCCTGTTCCAAGCCATTTTATGCTACCAAAAATGCCCTAGTATGATGGGAGAGGTGACCTACCTAAGCAATTGAATAGCTACAAGACACATATGAGTTTTAGAGGAGCCTTCCCGTTGTTAAATGTAGCGCTTTTCACTCGACCTTAAGTGGAATGGCAAAACTTTGGTACAGTATAATATCAGCTGGGAACATTAGAAGCTGACCCGAATTTAAGAGTGCCTTCTTGAAGCAATTTACAATAAGTAAAGAATGAGAAGTTCCTATCCTCCGTCTCCAGAACATAAGACAGCAGTCGGAGAGACGTTAAGGAATTCTTTAGCTCGTTTTACTGATGAAATGACATACCATATGCAAGTTAATGATAGGAAAGTGTTGTCGGCCTTATGAGGAGGACTTAACATGAATATCCTCTTCTAAAGGGATGTGCAAAATCAAGATCCTTCCACCTATGATGCCCTATTAGAAATGATAAAGCGTGAAATCATTAACGAAAAGCTGATTGATCACCGCAACATGGAAAGTAGGGGTCTCTCATCTCCTTATAGGCAACATGGAAGATGACCCACCTCACATTTGATGGACAACTAGTGGAACCAAGCGGCAATATGGCCATCCCAATCAAGGCCAAACACTCATCACAACAACCCTGAATGTAGTACCCACATTGGCCTATGAAGACTTGTATCCTAATACTAATGCACGATAAGGTGGATCAAGGTAATGGGCCCCCAAGTAAATAATGTGAGAAAGGCAAAAGACCCTCCAATGGCCATTTACATAGTCGATAATAGTTCCCAATGAAGGCAACTACCTTTCATCATGTTCACCCAAGAAGACTCTATGAGTATGCACTACTCCCAATGCGATGCCCTTGCAGTAAGGACAGTGGTATCCTGTAATGGATTGAAACGTATGTGACAGACAATAGTAACTTCGTCAACATTCTCTTTGGAACCATCTTTGATAAAATGACTGTGGATCATGAATTGACCACCATAAATACCACCTGTACGATTTTACCGAGGATAGCAAGGGAAAAAATCACTCTTACAGTGAAAATGGATGCACCATCTCAAACATCCCTCAATTTTATGGAACTCTTGATAAGGAATTATTGATCTGCTTACCACGAAGTGTTGGGAGGACTTGACCTAAAAGACTTATTAGCGGCTAAGTCCATTCACCACTTATGCATAAAATTCCCAACCAAGCATGGGATAGCCATGGTCAGATGTGATTAGATGGGAATACAAGAGTGCTACCTAAACTCCATAAGGAAAGTTGAGCCCATGGATGTCAGCGTGGTGTTGATGGATGTTGACATGGTTGATGCTCTTGAAGGACAGACCTTCAAGAAAGGGGAGCAAAGGGCTATATTTGACGAGTAGGATCCTCGCACCATCCCAAACAACCTTAGTAGAAGAAATGGATAGCTTTCCGGTGGACCTTCAAGATTCTACTAAGTCACTGCAGGTAGGAAAAGACCTATCACTTGAGGCTAAGAAAAAACTTAAAAGCTTCATGTGCAAAAATTGTGATGTTTTTACTTGGAAGCACAACAACGTGATTGGCATTGACCCAAAGGTGAAATGACACCACCTAAAAATTGATTCCAGGGTTACCTTGCGTAGACAAAAGAGAAGAGACATTAACCAGGAAATGTATGAGGCCCCAAAGGAAGAAGTACAAAATATGATAATCAATGGTTTTATCAGGAAGGCTACTTACCCAAAATAGATCTCCAATCCAGTTTTGGTAATGAAACACGATGTTAAATGGAGGGTATACATCGACTTCTTCAACCTCAACCATGCCCGCCCTAATCACAACTTTCCTCAAGATATAACCAAATTTCCATGCACTCAACAGATGAAGAGAATACCTCATTTTTCATTGATACATGCCTCTATTGCTATAGAGTAATGCCCTTTGGGTTGAAATATTTTAGGGCCATCTACCAGAGACATGTCAATAAGATGTTACTGACCTCAATGGCAAAATAATGGAGGTCTACGTGGATGATTGGAGAGACTTGTTAACCTTAGATTGGCTAAGGATATGCAAGTGAAGAGGCTGCTCACTAGTAGCGATTCTCAGCTAATGGTTGGCCAAGTTAATGGTAACTCCACCACAAGGGACAAGGGAATGGCTGCCTACTTGAACTGATCATGGACCTACTTCCATCATTCAAGAAGCTTGAATTAGCCTAGAACCCACGCATGGAGAATGCATATGTTGATGCCCTGTCAAAGTTGGCTAACAGCAGTAAGGATTCTGAGCTACTAATGCTTGTGCCAATTGAGCATCTCTCTAGACCCTCAACTACTAGGAGAGAAGATGTGATGTGGGTGGAAGGCCTTTATGTTTGCAACTCATAATAGCCTTCCTCAAAGGCTAGGTCCTGCCCAATGACAAGGAAGAAGGCCATGAACTTAGAGAAATGCAGCACATTTCGTTTTTCAAGATGATGTACTTTATAAAATATGTTTATCTTTGTCCTTCATCCAGTGTGTGGGGGCAAAAGAGGTCACCTACGTCCTTTGCGTAATCCATGAAGAGGTTTGTGGTAATCACACTGGAGGACTTGCCTTGGCATAGAAAGTTCTGAGGCAGGGATACTACTAGCCTAATTTGAAAAGGGATGCACAACATTTTGTTACGAAGTGCGACAAATGTCAACATTTCTCTACAATACATAGATAACCCTCCCAAGAGCTAACTTTAGTTTCAAGCCTTTGTCCATTTCCCAAGTGGGAAATCGACTTCATAGGCCTTATACCTAAATGAAGAGGCAGTGCCAGTTTTGTTATCGTTGCCATTGATTACTTTACCAAATGGGTGGAAGTTGAATCCTTAGCTAAAATGACCGAAATTAATACTTCCAAATATCTGTAGATCTACCAATTTGACATTCCTCACTCAATTGTATCATATAATAGACGATAATGCGACAACAAGAAGGTTCGGGACCTATATGAAGAGTTAGGAATTAAGAAGCATTTCTTAATCCTCACTACCCCAAGCGAATGGCTAGGTGGTGGCTGTTAACAAAACCATCAAGTACACCTTGAAAAGAAAGCTTGATACCGCAAAAAGGGCGTGGTTTGATGAACTACCTCAAGTGTTGTGGGCAATCCAAACCACTAGCGAAACTGCCAAAGGGGAAACCCTTTTCTCCAAGGCATATGGTGTCGAGGCTATAAGCTATATTGAAGTAGTTTTATCCTCACCTCGTCCCTTGCATTTTAATGAGATATCTAATGACGAGTTAAGAATATGTGAGCTCGATTTTCTCGACCAAAGGAGGAATGAATCTCAAGTGAAATTAGCCGTTTATCAATGAAAAATGACTTGATATTACAATTCAAAAGTGAAGAGAGTTTTTTTGCATAAACGACTGGTGTTACGAAGAGTTTTTCTCTTCTTGAAAGAACTAGGAGTAGGGACCCTGGGCTTTAACTGGGAAGACCCCTATCCCATCAAAGAAGAATTTCGACCTAAGATATATAGGATCGAAGACATGGATGGAAAGGTATAATTTCATTCATAGAATACAGAGCACCTAATGAGGCACTACCAAAAAGAATCTGTATAATTGGATGGCCTTTCTAGCTTATGCAAAGTGTTAACTAAATAAAAAAGTGTTTGTCCAATTTCTTTGGTCATATACATCTCATGAAGTTTCTTTGGTCATATACATCTCATGAAGAAGCTGAACATAACGAGAGAAGCCTTTATATGGACAAACAATCTTCCATGTAGAGAAGTGTGGGTGCCTAGGAGAAGAGTGTTAGATCTTAAAAGGAACTACCTCTCGAATTCTCCGTAGCATACATCATATGCCTCACATGACAAAGCTGAATGTCATGGGAGAAGCTCTTACATGGATGAACCATCCTCTATGTAGAGAAGCCTGAGCACATTAGAGAAGAGGGTTAGATCTCAAAGGGGACTACCTTTTGAATTCTTCGAAGCGTACAATATATGCTTACCATGACGAAGTTGAACATCATAGGAGAAACCCTTAAATGGATGAACTATCCTCCATCTAGGGAAGTGTGGGTGCTTCGGGGAAGTGGGTTGGATCCCAAAGGGAACTATCACTTGAATTCTTCGAAACGTACATCACATGTCTCCCATAATGAAGTCGAACGTTATGAGAGAATCTCCTATGTAGATGAACAATCCACCATGTAGAGAAGAGAGTGCGCTTAAAAAGAGAAGATGGATAGATTCCAAAGTGGACTATCTCTTGAATTTTCCAAAATGTACAACATATGCCTCCTATGAAGAAGCTAAACGTCATGGGAGAAGCCCCTACACGGATGAACCATTTACCATGTAAGAAAGTTACACGAAGTTTAAAGTTGTTGAGCTTCCATCTAACAGTTCTAATTGTGTAGAAGGTTCAATTAAAATGAGGTTTCATTTATATTTTCAAATTCNATTTTGCCAAAAGAACAATAAAGTTCTATAATTTCAAGCCTCAAATAAGTGTAGAAAATACACTTATCATTGAGCTTCCATCTAACAGTTCTAATTGTGTAGAAGGTTCAATTAAAATGGGGGTTCATTTATATTTTCAAATTCATCACATCTAATTCAGATTAACTTGGAGGTTCGATTGTACTTCAATTATATGTATTAGTGAAGTAATCACACTTAACATAAATTTAAAACAGTACAAAGCATGTACGAAAAATAAATCATTAAAAATGAATATTGTACAATTGGGGGCTTTAGCCATTAAATGAAGAAATCTAAGTCCTATAATATGCTTGTGAGAGAGTCTTTTCGCATAAATGAACTCGTGTTATGAAGAGTTTTTCTCTCCTCAAAGGAACTAAGAGTAAGGACCCTGGGCCCTAACTGAGAAGGTCCATATCCTATCAAAGAAGAAATTCGTCCCGAGACATATATGATCGAAGACATGGATGAAAAGATGCAACCTCATTCATAGAATACCGAGCACCTAAGAAAGCACTACCAAAAAGAATTTGTATAACTGGATGGCCTTTCTATCCTATACAAAGTGTTGATTGAATAAAAATGTGTTTGTCCAATTTCTTTGGTCATATACATCCTATGACGAAGCTAAACGTCATGAGAGAAACCCTTACATGAATGAATCATCTTCCATGTAGAGGAGCGTGGGCGCCTTGAGAAGAAGGTCAGATCCTAAAGGGGACTACCTCTCAAATTCTTCGAAGCATACATCATATGCCTCACATGATGAAGTTGAATGTCATGAGAGAAGCCCTTGCATGAATAAACCATTCTCTATAGCGAAGCTGAATGTCATGGGATAATCTCTTACATGGATAAACCATTCTCCATGTAGGGAAGCCTGAGCACCTCAAAGAAGAGAGTTATATCTCAAGGGGACTACCTCTTGAATTCTCCGAAGCGTACAATATATGCTTCCCATGACGAAGTTGAACGTCATGGGAAAAACCCCAACATAGATGAACTATCCACCATGTAGAGAAGAGTGTGCGCTTAAAAAGAGAAGATGGATAGATCCCAAAGTGAACTATTTCTTAAATTCTCCAAAACGTAGAACATATGCCTCCCATGACGAAGCCGAACGTCATAAGAGAAGCCCCTACACGGATGAACCATTTACCATATAAGAAAGTTCCACAAAGATTAAAATTGTTGAGCTTCCATCTAGCATTTCTAATTGTGCAGAAGCATCGATTAAAATGGGGTTTCATTTATATTTTCAAATTCATCACATCTACTTGAGATTAACTTGGAGGTTCGATTGTACTTCAATCATGTGTATTAGTGAAGTCCTCACACTTATCATAAATTTAAGACAGTACAAAGCATGTGCAAAAAAAAAAAAATAATTCATTAGTAATGAATAATGTGCAATTGGGGCCCTTAGCCATTAAATGAAGAAATTTAAGTCCTATATTATGCTGGAGGTGGTAACGAATCCTTAGCAGTAGGCACTTCAACAATAGGACCTTCTTAGTTTGAAGCCTCGACCTCAAGAGCTTCCTCTTGGTTGACTTTTACACCATTCGTCTCGTTCATCAAACCATCGGTAGAGGTCTGAGGTACCTCCTACAAGAACTCTGTCCTTGTTTTGGCAGTATCCAATTCTGGGTTGAGCTCTCCCACCCTATCTATTACTTCAACATAGGCAAACGTCTTCCAATATGAACCAAATGACTAATACTTTTCCATCTAGTGGAAGTTGGCAATGTAGTTTTTCATCGCCTCCTCATTTGCCTTCAGAGCTTCAGCTTTGGCTTGCTCCACCTCCTTTATAGAATATGTTAGTTGAGACTCTAAGAACCCAGCTTGGTCCTTCAACTCGACATTTTCTAAGTTGGCCTTCTGCAAGACTTTAGCCGTAAGATTTTGGTGATTATTGTAAGTTTTTACCTTTTTGTTAAAGAAGTTACTTCGCACTTGGACTCGTGGACTTTTTTCTTAAGAGCTTTAATTTTAGCTAAGGCATAATCTAACTTAGAAGCCTCTTCAGCACGCTGGGCTTTCAGTTCTTCAGCTTCGGCTCTCAAACTTTTGGCCTCCTCTTTCGCATGGGCCAACTTTTCAACCGACTTTCGATGCATGTCTGAATGTCTTTCAGAACTACTCGACATTTAAGGGTGACCCCAAAAGCACTAGAACTTTGAACCAAATGACTAATACTCTTCCATCTAGTGGAAGTTGGCAATGTAGTTTTTCACCGCCTCCTCATTTGCCTTCAGAGCATCAGCTTTGGCTTGCTCCACTTCCTTTATAGAATATGTTAGTTGGGACTCTAAGAACCCAGCTTCGTCCTTCAATTTTCTAAGTTGGCCTTCTGCAAGACTTCAGCTAGAATATTTTGGTGATTATTGGAAGTTTTTACCTTTTTACTACAGAAGCTACTTCGCACTTGGACTCGTGGACTTTTTTCTTAAGAGCTTTGATTTCAGATAAGGCATAATCTAACTTAGAAGCCTCTTCAGCATGCACGGCTTTCAGTTCTTCAGCTTCGGCTCTCAACCTTTTGGCCTCCTCTTTTACCTACGCCAACTTTTCAACCGACTTCCGATGCACGTCTGAATGTCCTTTAGAACTACTTGACATTCAAGAGTGATCCCAAAAGCACTAGTACTTAGGCTTACTAGGGTCATCATCAAATCTACTGCATCAGAGGAGGCCACATAGTTATGCCACCTGTCTACCCGAACTTATAAAAATTGGTAGTGATAGCCAAGACTTTACCTTGTACCATATTCAACCCTATAGGGCAATCTCCTCGTACTGCCCCACTAGAAACCTCTCTGATTTCCTAAGGGTCCTAACCACCGGCGTTTTCTCAACAACCTTGGAGTCTACCACACCTCTCTAGAAGCCTCTTCACTAGCTTCCGTGACCTTTGAGCCTTTGCAGCAGAAAGTGAAGACTGCTTCAACTTGGCAGGTGGTGTGGATAGAGGTAGTTAATCTGCCGAGACATAAGATGTGCCAAATTTCCCAATAGCATAGCTGGTAGTATGAGAGATCTTTATCTTCTTCTTCTACGGCTCTTCCCCCATTTTTCCTTTATACTTGTCGTTTCCCTTCTCTAGGGGCACTTCTTCATCACTCTTCTCAATATGCTCCTTTTTGAAACACTTCAAAGCCCTAGAGTTGACAATGGAGGTGGCCCTTAAGATGGAAGTCATATATGGGGTTGGGTACATTTTCTTCTCAAATTTTTTTGCAAAAAAACAAAGTGTTAATTTTGCTAGAATGAAAGGGATAGAGGCTAAGAACTTCGACATTTACCTCTAGAACCAATTAGTCCAAAGTCCAGAATTTTTTTTTAAGATCGATGAGGAGGTCGAATTGGCATGATCTTTGGGGACGTCTGTACATATCCCCGATGACTTCCCACTCAGCTTGGGATAGTTCGAAGAGATATCATGTAACTCCACAACAAATAGCTTGAGTAAACAATTCATGAATTGAACAATAAAGTTTCAAAGATAGCTACTCATAAGCTTTAGAATACTAGGTCGGTACAATGGAAGCTGGGACCTTATCTTCCTCAACGATTTGCCATCTACCACTCACCTAGAACCATAATTCCTTCCACCCCTTGATGGAGGAAGGTAGACCCACTACAAAAAGGGTATGGGCTCTTTAGGGGATCATATCATACCACCCCTTCGACTTTACCTTCCCAGGTACGTGGAATTGGAAAACTATTTGGAAAATATACAAAGGCATGTCCTCGCTCATAGAGGTATCCTTCCAAAGGAAGTAAGCTCCTACTAGTTAGTTCCACCCGTTCGACAAAAGTTAGGTCAGAGCTAACATGTAGGTCCTCAACACTGCCCTAAAAAATGGGCATAGAGGCAGGCGCGTACCTGCCTTGAACATTATTCACTAATAGTCATACATCCCAACTTCGGATAACAAGCAAGTTCTTGGGCTTCGGGTACAACGAGTTCTATTGTATCTGGAATCCTATACTTTTTCTTAATTTCAGCTACATTCTCGAGTGTCATAAATAAGAAATCCTAGTGGGCCTCCATTTTGGCTCGTACTTAATATCACTCATGGCCCACTAACCCCCACCTGACCACCAGGCAAGGCTTGTTCCCCAACTTGTGAAAGTCTTTCCCTGACTCAAGAGTCAGGGTTACCACTAAACGTCTGCCCTTATCCCCCTAACATTGGAACCGAAGCTATTGAAATTATAAAAAATAGAAGACAAAATGTGCAGTAGGTGGTCGAAAAGTAGGGAGTTACCTAATCGAAATAGCAGGGGAAGCGCTAAGGAGTAAAGATCGTCGGAGAACACTAGATTCCAGAGGATGTTAGAGATTGAGAAAATTCGAGAAGTTTGCAAAGGTTAAAAACTATTAAAATGACAAGATTGTGGCTTTTATAGGCAAAGCCAACGAAGTACAACCATTCAATCTAAATCCATTTGATCCAAAGCTTCCATCCCATACTAAATTAGAGGCATTGAATTCAACAGTTTTCATCATCTCCGCTTCAGATTGATGCGTGTTTCATACAGATGCACTTCGGCGCATTAGCCTCAAAACGGGACAACATGACCATCATTACACATTCAATGTAATAGCTGATGCGTGTATTGGAAGTTGAACCTCTTTAGTTGTCTTTTTTGGTAACTACAAAACATCAAATCCTTTGTACAATCTTCAAGAAAGCATATCCTTCGAGAAGCAACTTCAGCGCATTGCAGCTTCGGATCTAATAAAAAAAAATCAACATTTTCTCGATACAGCAGCTTCTGTGCCTCGTAGCTTTGGCTCTCAACTAAAAAATTAAGTAATTTCTAGGCAAATAGCTTTGGTGCCTCGCAGCTTCGACTCTCAACTGAAATACTCAAGAATTTTCAAGCACAACCTCAACACCTCGTACAATTAGAAAATAGTATACGGGTCATGCCATTATTTTAAACTCCAATTATGATATCAATATCTATTTTTGGACTTGGGTGACTATTGTGTTGTGTAGAAAAATCTAACCATGACAGGAAAATATTCGCCCCAACAAAATCACCTTACACAAAAATAAATCCACGCATAATATGAATAGTCATACATAGGTTTAGGAGACTATTGTTAATCTCATCACTAAGGCTCCAGAAGTAGCCCATGTGGCATTCCACGTAGAGCTCTTAAGGAAGAAAAGCAACCGAAGCCCAAGTGTTCAAAGTACCGAAGCAATTTTGATTTGGAAGCCCAATCGCCAAAGACCAACCATTGAGTTCCTAAGTGGTTATGGTTTGGAAGCTCAATTCGAAACTCACACCTGAAATGGAATGACCCACCTCCTCCATAGGTCTTCTGTAGATAAAATCTTATTCGAATGATTGATGTGATCTTTGTAATAAAAGATATGTCACATCCTTTCGCACAGGTTGTAGGGTGATTGCCTCTTTAAGGACATTAAATGCGCCATAGGCTAGGTGTGTTAGATTGATACCTAGGATGTGATGCTTTGGATAAGGAGATGAAAACACGTGCTACCTCATCCAATGGGTACCACTTCATTTGTAACACTATAAATACTCTCTTTTGTATCATTTTGAAGGCGAATGCAATTGTATTTACTTGAAGCTATAGTTCATCTTTTCTTTGGCCTTATCATTCTATGTTGCTTGAGCTAGATGCTTAGCTTTAGGTTTGAAGTTGTGTATTTTTTATATTATTTATTATGCAATCCTGTTTATATATGTTATCAACACCCGAACATTTTGTTTCTCGTTATAAAGTCTCTCACGCCAACACTGAATTACTTTGTCGACTAGTGACCTTTTCAAACGTGTTGGAAATAATTTGTATAGACGCGAGTGAGCCTAGTGTCTAATGTCCACGTTTGAATACCAAAAACGAGGTCAACACTAGTTATCAATTTTCGTCCGTGAATCTGCTAATGCGTATCAACTTTTGAATTTTTTGTTTACTTTAAAAGAAAATCAAAATAACATATTTTAAACGTAATTTCGGATTGATTGACTGAAGGCCAATTTTATTGGTGAAAGCTCAGAGAGCATGTGTGATTGCAAAAGTGGACCACATGATGTAGATTTATGGTGTTAAATTGGTCAATTCGCTAATCCCGGACCACAATTTGCTGAAAACATTAAAAAAAAAAAACACTCATGAGTTCAAGTTGTTGTTATGGACCTGGGGCTCTAGAATAGACTCGTTTAGTTAACGAATTTTTTGATATATATAAGATTAATCAGTTTACTTTTAAAGTAGAAAATTACTGTTACTTAGGGTCTGTTTGGATAGGATTAAAATCTGATTTCAATTTAAGTCAAAGTCAAACAATCAATATCAACCACATCTTTCATGGGTCCCACATATTTTCAACCACACATTTCAAAACATTCTGACACAATCCACTTAAAATTCGATTTTAATCTACACCAAACACCCTTTTATTTTATTATTAGAATCTTATGTTTTGTTTCATTTCTTGAGTGACGTTTTGTCAAAGTTATCTTTGATATTTGAGGTGTTTTGGATAGTAAGTGGTTTTAGGATAGAATCGAGTAAAATAATTACTTTGAAATTCTTATATTCTAGAACTCTAGGAATTGAATATAGAAACTTAGATGGGGATGATATTTTAAAGGGACTAAGTGAAATGCGTCCACAATGTTTTGTTTTCAGATAATGTCTATTTTTCTGAATTTTTAGACTTCAAAAGTTTTCCCAAATTCTTCCACAGCCTCTTCACACGAACTTAGAACCATTTAAAAACTCATTGAAGAAGACAAAGTTGACGAGAATGTAAGCACATGTAGAACCTTCCCTCTTACTTTTTGCACAACTTCGATCAATTTAAGCATTATTGTCAAATTATAAAAAGTTGATGAGAATGTCTAGTCAATTTAGATACTCGAGCTTCCTCTTGAACTTTGATTAGATTTTCTAGAAATTTAGTCCGAAAAAAGGTGAAGAACAAAAACTTTCTTTAATTTGAGACAATGATCGTTTCTTGATTGCTACATGTTGCATATCAACATAACTAATCATGTAGGTGTTTAAAGCGAAATACCTAACTAGTCATTCCTCGAGGTTGGATAGTTTGAATGTTCAACATTAGTCAATAATCTTAATTTTCTCGATCTCTTTGAATTACTTTCAAACCTTAAATCTTTTTTAGTATTCTCCGGTCTAGATTAAGCTTGATTAGTGGCCACCAAGATCTAACCAAGAACTCTAAAACAAAGATCTACATGACTTGTTAGAATTTAGATATTAGAAAACTGTATTAAATTCTCTAGCATTCAAGTCTTAAACTTGAATAAGTCTTATTCGTTGTCTAAAATGGTCTTAGGTCTTTGTAGTATTTTAGGAACTTAAAAACTTTAGTATTAAGTCAGCTAGAACTCTTTCAAGTATTTGGTCAAACTTATCTAATGTGGTCAATTAACTAAAATTCGAGTTTGGCCATCTGGTCAACCAAGTGACTTGGGTAAAACTTTGACCGTATTATTTGGAACCCTTAGACTAATCTATAATTAAGTACTTGGACTTTTTGGGAGCTACTAAAGGGATCCAATTAGACCTATATAAATTAAACTATGATTTGGTTGATAATGATCTCATTAAACCCATTGTATCTTCGTGGGGAGCATCAATCTTATTTGTGTGGCACAATGAGACTATATTTGTCAATAATAAAGGTGGCACAATGAGACTATGCATCAACTACAGACATTTGAACAAACTCACAATTCGTAACAGTATCATTTGCTACGTATCGATGATTTGTTTGACCAACTTCAAGGTGCCACAGTATTTTCTAAGATTAAGTTGCATTTAGGGTATTACCCAAATCAAAGATGTTGATTTTTAGGTTTCGATATGGCCATTATGAGTTTCTTGTTATGCCATTTGGGATAACTAATGTCCCCAAAAATATTTATGAATATGATGAACAGAATGATTTTCCCCATTGATGATACATTAGTTTATTCTTGCAGTCGTGATGCATACATGTAGAGCACTTAAATAATATTTTTGATACTCTCTCTGAGATAAATAGTTCTATTCTAAGTTCAATAAATATAAATTCTGGTTTGACAAAGTTGTGTTTTGGGCCATGTTATCTTTACGGAATACATTTACATTGATCCTCTAAAAATCGAGGCAATAGCAAAATGGGAATGCCCTGCTAAATGTGATAGAAGTATGGGGTTTCCACGAGCTAGTAGGGAACCTTTGATTTGTAATGTTTTCTCCAAAATTGCTCTTCCTTTTACTAGTTTGACTTGAAAGAACTCTAACTTATATAGACCAAAGAATGTGAAAAGAGTTTTTGAGAGTTGAAGAACAAACTAACTTCTGTCCTTATACTTACTCTTCCATATCTAGGTGAAGAGTTTGTAATTTATAGTGATACTTTCACGTTAGGGCTTGGACTGTGTCCTAACGCGAAATGGGAAGGTTATACTTATGCTTTAAGAAAATCGAAGAAACACGAGTGTAACTACCCAACATATGACTTGGAGTTACCTATAATGGAATTGGCATTGAAAATTTGGAGGCATTATCTTCATTGTAAGAAATGTCAAATATATACTTATCATAAGAGTTTCATATATATTTTTTTTATAAGAAGGCTAAATTTGAGACAAAGAAGTTGGTTAAAGTTTCATTATATGTGGGAAAATTGTTAGCTTATATGGTGCTCCAACTATTGTGTCAAATAGATATTTCTAGATTACAGGAAGCCTGGGCACTAAAATACATTTCAGTATAGCTTTCCAATCACGACACATGGACATTGAGAGATAATTATCAGAGTTTAGAGAATATTCTAAAAGCCTGTTTCTTAGAGTTCGAAGATAGATGGGATACTTATTTGTCCTTAATGGAGTTTGTTTATAATAGCCATTACCACTTCAGTATATATATCTCAGGAATTAAGATCTATAGAGATAGATCTAAAAGATTGCTTGGCTAATACCAATCTTCGTACATAGATAAAATTTTGAGAAGATTTAATATGGAAGAATTCAAAAGAGGATTATGTCCCATGTCACATGGGATTTATCTCTCAAAAGATATGTGTCCCAAAACATATGATGAGAGGAATCGCATGGATAAGATTCCTTATGCATCAGCAATAGGATCTATCATGTATGCGATGCTATGTACGAGACCAGATGTTTCATATGCTCTAAGTGTTACGAGCAGGTTTCAAGGAAACCCTGGTGAGAAACATTGGATAGCAGTTAAGAACATTCTTAAGTACTTAAGAAGGACTAAAGATATGTTCTTAATTTATGGAGGAGATGAATTAAAAGTTAATGGATATACTGATGCTAGCTTCCAATC
>CAIGRF010291022.1:47990-65435 GCA_903798235.1 Fraxinus ornus | reverse complement strand
TGAAATGAGATTCAGACGCACAAACACTGACAAAATGAATTGCCAATACGTAAAGTCACGCAACATACACATGGAATTAATTCAAAAGTCCAAGTCTTGTAGCATTTGATGAAGGTGGCCATTTTACACATCTATATGTGAATCACATGTGCTGGAATTTGAGAGCAATTGTCTTGAAATTTTTTTTTTCATTTAATTTAATGCTAGATTTATTTAAATAATCGAAACAACTTAATCCTCTACGGTCAGCAAGAGTTGTGTGAGTATTGATAGGAAAAGAAGTGAAACCGCAATTAGTACAATTTGCTAGGCATGAAAGTTTTTTTTAAGGCACTAGACAAAATATTTAAACTATCGTGCATGTTTGGTTGTACTTAAAAAGTATGTCAAATTTACTTTTAAATATGAGAAAAAATATTTGACAGTCATACATTTAGTGATAAATGGATGTACCACCTCCATCAAATCATTGGTAGCAATTGAGAGTTTATCAACAATACTAAAATGTAATGACATATTACTCATTTGAACGCAATTCTTTTTGAGTTTTAAATAGTAGTGTCTCCACTCCTTCGGGGGTGGTCGAGTTGGTGGAGTAGGTGAACGTGGAGACCGAATGTCACGAGTTCAAATCCCCTGCCAACACTTCCTCGAATCGAGCCCGTCGCACCGGGCTTGCCTAATGCGGTTTATCTCTCCTGTGTGATTTGCAAGCTACTGCACATGTAGCGAGATTTACTCAGTGCACACTCACGGGTAGCGGTTGCGGGTTCTAACGTCAAAAAAGAAAAAATAGTAGTGTCTCCATCTGAAGCAAAGTATTTCATGAGAAGAACCACATTCTTAGTTAAATTCTTACAATTTTGAGTAATGCTATCTAACTTTAATGGTGTTAAACGTCAATCTAGATAATAACAAATTATAAGTTCAACTAAACGAGTTCTAAGTCTTTGTATTTGAATAATTTTATCAATTAATGTCACCTATAGTGTCACTCGTGTTAAACATGATAATTAAATAGTGTTACTCTACAATTTTATCTCGGATCTACATAACTTAAAATTGCTACACTAAATTGAGACTATAAAATTCTTCACTTAATACTTCCCGCTCTCCTCGAAAAAAGTTAA
Organism: Fraxinus ornus; assembly: GCA_903798235.1. Classification (NCBI taxonomy): domain Eukaryota; kingdom Viridiplantae; phylum Streptophyta; class Magnoliopsida; order Lamiales; family Oleaceae; genus Fraxinus; species Fraxinus ornus. The sequence continues at coordinate 64,305 of CAIGRF010291022.1, read as the reverse complement.
ATACCAAAATTATTTGGTGAATGCTTATTACTTAACAAAAGAAGAATTAATAAATTCAATTATGTTCGATGTACAATGTTGGATGACAACTTTGTTGACAACATGGCACATTGCATGTTGTCAGTGGACAATTTAAACAATAACTTGTATTTTCAACAAGCATTTTTTGTCAACTTATACATTGTCAACAATGTTTTCATCTAATATTGTACAGATAGTTTAATCCAAATAACAATCATGCTTATTATACAATATTGGATAACAACATGCCACGTGACATGTTATTTGACAATTTGAACTACTTGTTTTTTCAACTGATAGTTTTTTGTCAACTTATACATTGTCAACAATGTTCTTCTCGAAACCCTAGAAACAGAATGTGATTAGAAATATTGAAATGGATCCATGGAATTCTCCCTTTGTCCTCTCCATGTGAAACCCCTACAACCAGTGATATGTTTTCCTGCCACGCCTACTTATTTTAGTTTTAAATTATTAAATATTAATTATAATTATATAACACTAATTAATGTTGATCCGTCCTTGGCTGCGTCCTTCATTCACAATCCTCCTTAGTTTTCTCCACCGACAAATCCAAGCTCATTTATTCTGAAAACTTTATTAAATTTGCTCTATGTATAATATCATAGGGGTAAGAATTAGATCAATATCACAATTAATTGGAATACCTAAACATAAAGGGTAGTCCTTTAACTTTTACATTATACTCAGTCTCACACCGAGTACAATTTGAAGGGTACGTTTGGTACATCGTATTTGATTAAAGGAGTATGATTAGTGATGGTAGCGTTAGGGAATTTTATTAAGGTGTATTATTTAAATAAGACGTTTGATGCTACACAATGTATTAAAAGAGTGTATAAATAACGAAAATATTTTTACATTTGAGTAAATTTTTTACTTACAATGAAATTTACGTTTTTAAGTATACCCATTTAGTTGGTTACAAGTGATTAAGATTTGTTTTAAGTGATATTCTTGTCCAACTCACTTTAGTTTGATTTAGAAAAACAAAATTAAGCCCTAGTTTGATTTAGCCAAAAATCATATTTTTAGTAAATTTTAATAAAAGTTGATGAAATATTTAATTTAAAAATTAATAAAAGTTGCAAATTTCATGAAATCACAAATTAAAAATTGTTAACTTTGACTTAATTTTATTTATTTTTTAATCAATTTTTTAGTTGAACCAAAGAGGGAATAAGTTTCTGTCAACATGCATTTCAACAAAAGAAACATTAACTTCTCTAACCAAAAGAATTTTTTTTGGTCTCGATCCCAATTCAATATAGTAAACAAGTCGGAAACTAGCTACATAACAAATATGATTGTTCATCTTCTTCCCAAATTGGATTGGCGATCAAGTATTATAAAAAAAAAAAAATTGAGAAGGATAATAATATTTTGGATAATGCGTGGTTGAAAAATAAGAATTTTTTTAGATTTATGTATAAGAAAGAAAAATAAATTTTAATTTAATGAGGTCAAACATGGCCTAGTCAAATAGATCTTGCCTAGTTTTCAAGTTGGAGATAGTGTAGGGAAGGGTTAAGCATTAATGAGAATGATGTACGGCGCAAATGAGCTTAGATTTCTTCTCGAAAAATGAGTTCTTATGCATGTTAACATGCAAGCAATTAACGTTGGTTCGCGGGGTCACTTGTTATATATATATACATATTTGTCCTATGAGTTCTTGTCACTTGGCATTCATCAATTGCATTAGATATTTCTCTCCTCCATTGAGGAGGCTTGTCATTCTCGATTTTCGTAAGTATATTCATTTATGTTGTCTAGTCTTGTATTATTCAGTTGATAAAAATTGTGGATCCTATAAAATGTGCAGTTGAAAATAAGTTTAAGAAAAATGAGTTTTAAAAAATGGAGACTAAACAATGGCTAAATTCATTAGCACTTTACATAAATTTCAATATGCTAACCTTGATTTTCTCATGTCAATATTGTTTTGGTTAATATTTCGAAGCGCGCATACGTATACAAAGTAATTCACAAATATATCCATATTACTTAACTCTTGGAGTTGAGAATTTTCAAGTTAGCTTATTTGTCTAGCATGGTGGTCAATAAAGGACAATAACTAATTTATTTTTAATTGTGAAATATCAATCCCTTTTCATTTTTGTAGCAGAAACTAGGTTTTTGAAGAAAACTTTGAGAGAAAATGAGACAGGCCATTGTCCTGCATTTTCTAGTTGGAATTTTGGCCTGTTCAAGTGTTTCCTATGTGGAGGCTGAAGACTCATACAGATTTTTAAATTGGGAAGTAACTTATGGAGAAATCTCACCTCTCGGAGTCAAACAAAGGGTAAATTTGGAACCTGCATTTGTTTAGTTATATCCAATTTAATATACTAAGAGCCGGTTTGGGGGAGATTAAAATTGAAAAATTAGCCGTTTTTGTTGACTTTTATTAGTCGATATGTTCAATTTTAATTGAATTTTAAGCACAATCGAACACGCCCTAAGTTAATTTTTTTGGGATAATTGTAGCAAAAGTCCCAAACTTTTGAAAGACTAGTAGACTTTTTCAAAACTTTTGATTTGTTATAACCGTCACCCTTAATCTTTTCAAATTTTGCAGATGAAGCCCTTTTAGACGGTTTTCATCCATAATTGTGTCAATTGACAAAAAAAATTAACTTTGACCATATAATAATCAATTTCCATGAGGATAAAATGATACTTTTATATTTACCACATAAAAAAAAAATGAAAAAACTGTATCTCCTTCTTCCCAAATCCACCCAACTCACCCGATCTCTAATTTGAATCAATAATTCTTGGATCACAAAGAAAACAAGATTTCTCACAAAGGAGTCAATCACAATGATTGAGTAGCAAAGCGAGAGTTTAGGAAGAAGCGCATTTTTTCACAAAGAAAAATGGAAGAAGAAAAATGGAAGAAGAAATTGAAAGAGAAACTGCTGCTTTTCTATTTCTCCTTGCTATTACATTTTCTATTATGATGGTAGAGAGAAATGTTTCTTTCGTAGGCTTATAAAATATATAAGAATTCTTGTTAGGAAAAAATTCATAAATCCTATTTTATCTTTACATTATTTCAAAAATAATAAAACATTGATTTAGGGCGGCTTCGGGTAAGATTAAAATTAAATTAAAATTTAAAAACTAACTGTTTTTGTTGACTTTTATTAAACGAGTGGGACCCAATAATGATCATATTTTCAATTTTAATTGGATTTTAATCGGTACCAAACGGGCCCTAAATGTGTCACACACGGCTTTTGAAATTCGCAGGGAATTCTTATCAATGGACAGTTTCCTGGTCCGACTGTTAATGCCGTGACGAATGATAATGTTATTGTGAATGTCATTAACAAGCTGGATGAACCTCTTCTCATTACATGGTAAGCTCCCCTCCCCTCCCCTCCCCTCCCATAGTTTTAATGTTACTCTTAACGTGCTCCTAGAATATGTATTAAGATTTGGAATTACATCTTAAAATATTAACTTTATTAAGAACAGTAGTCCAAACCCTTATAAGTTGGTCAATATTTTCATTCTTTATTCGACATGTGATTTTATTCTTTAAGATGTTCTCGCAAAATGGTAGCTCATTGGAGCAGACCAATCTTGAAATTTGTATGCTAATTTTTGAGTTTTAGTCGGATTGAACTGCTCGTTGAAGCTTGACAGGTTCTCATACTATATTAAGACTTATAGTTCTATCTTGATAGGTCAACTTTATTAAAAGGAGTAGTCACAACCCTTATAAGTTGATCTATATTTTCATCTTTATTCGATAAGAGTTTTATCCCCTGACAACATGATGGCTTGGTCGAGAACACCAATTTTGAAATTCAACGCTCATTTGACGTTGAGTTTTTTGGGTTCTTATAATAAATTGAGTATTGAAACTCCATTCTAAGAGCGAACCTTAGGAGTAGCTTGAGCTCTTTATTGTATTCGTAAAAAACGACATGGAATTTTACCTTTAACAATCAATTTGTGAATGGAAATTTAAACACAGGAATGGTGTAAAACAAAGAAAATCTTCATGGCAAGATGGAGTTCTTGGAACCAACTGCCCAATTCCTCCAAACTCAAACTGGACATACAAAATGCAAATGAAAGACCAAATTGGAACTTTCACATATTTTCCATCCACGTTGATGCACAGAGCTGCTGGTGGTTTCGGAGGGTTTAATTTATTAGCCAGGTCTGTGATTCCAGTGCCATACCAAAAACCTTATGAGGAATTTACAGCACTTGTGAGTGACTGGTGGAAGAAAGACCACAAGGTAATTTGTAGTTATTAAGGTTGTTTTCATTTTATTTTTTTAATTTTAATTTGGAAATGTATAAGATTTGTGAATTACAGTTAGTTCTGTATAGAACTCTAATTTTATTTTTTATTTTTTTTTTGCAGGAATTGCAAAATATACTAGATTCCGGAGAACCTTTTCCTCTTCCAGATGGTATTCTCATCAACGGGCTCCCTCGTTCTACTTCCTTTTCTGTTATACCAGGTGATCTATTTCCCATTCGATCTTGGTCTTGAACTTTACAGATTTAAAGGTGATCTTTTCCTGTAGTACACTTATAGAAATATCAAAGAAGTTAAAATAATTATTTTGTGTAGTGTTATCCATTGAGTATCAAACATGCACTTTAAATGCATTCCACTTTGGTCGTTCTATGTACACCTTTACCTTGTAACAAGACAGATCGATCCTGATAAATTAATTTACCTTCGTATTCGGTTTTTCAGGTCAAACCTACTTATTTCGGGTATCAAATGTGGGATTAACAACTTCGATAAACTTTAGAATCCAAGGCCATACATTGAGACTGGTTGAAGTTGAAGGATCTCATACAGCACAAGAAGTATATGAATCATTTGATATTCACGTAGGGCAATCCAGTTCTTTCCTGGTTACTGTAGATGAAAACCCGAAAGACTATTTTATTGTGGTTTCAACCCGTTTTACCAAGCCTATTTTCACTGCCACTGCTGTCCTTCAGTTAGCAGGTTCACGATCTCCAGCCTCTGAGCCACTGCCTAATGGCCCAACTTATCAACTTCACTGGTCCATGAAGCAAGCCCGAACCGTAAGGTACACTTTCTTAAAATTCGAGGACTAGTTTGGTACATAATATTGGATAGTCTGGTACTTGTTTTTTCTCTAATACGCTGTTTATTCAATGTACCAAAACATTTCGGTAGTGAACTAATATACAATCATGCTACACAAATAGGATCAGTGACGGGGATTAAAAATAAGAGGATACGTGGTGCAACATCATTCGACAGTTTGAAGAAAAAATATAAAAAATAAAAAAAACCTTAGCCACACAAGTGCTGGCAATGCAGCAGCTAACATGGTCCCTGTTTGCAATCCCTGTTTTAGTAGCATTATTCACTAATGAACTAGCTTTGACTTGTTTGACTCTTTGCAGATGGAATTTGACAGCAAATGCTGCAAGGCCAAACCCTCAGGGGTCATTTCATTATGGGACCATAAATGTAGTCAGGACACTGGTGCTTGCAAATTCTGCTGAAAAAATCAATGGGAGACAAAGATACAGTGTTAATGAGGTTTCATATCAGAATCCAGAAACCCCATTGAAACTTGCCGATTATTTCAATATTCCTGGTGTCTTCACCTTAAACTCCATCAAGGACACCCCTCCTGCTGGTCCTGCAGTTCTTGGCACTTCGGTCATTGGCACAACTCTTCACGATTTTATCGAAATCGTGTTTCAGAATAATGAGAATACCATGCAGTCTTGGCATTTTGATGGTTATGACTTTTGGAGTGTTGGGTAGGGAGAAAAAAATTGTTTTTACCCTGAGTATTTCTAACTTTTTGCTATGAATTTGCTTATATGGTAATTGATTGTTTGCTTCAAATTTTAGTTTTGGTTCTGGCCAGTGGAATTCTACTTTGAGGAGGCGCTTTTATAATTTGGTTGATGCTACTACCAGATACACAGTTCAGGTGATTTCATGAAAGTAGATAGAACACAGTTTCTTGTGAAGTCTATGTTTGGCTAAGCTTAGTAAATTTACTTACAAATTTATTTGAAAATAAGTAATTCTTGGTATGTAGGTATATCCAAATAGTTGGAGTGCAATATTGGTGTCACTCGACAACAAGGGTATGTGGAATTTAAGGTCAGCAATTTGGCCAAGGCGTTACCTGGGACAAGAGTTATATGTTAAAGTGTGGAACGATGAAGACAGCCCCTATACAGAGTATGATATACCCGCAAATGCAATACTTTGTGGCAAGGTTAAAAAATAATGCATAGGATTCTTTACCATTGTGGCATGTATCAATAGAGTCGGACGATATTATACTATTATATGTGATGTCACGTACTTTGTCACAAGCAAGCACGTGCTGTATTCTTTTTTTTCTTTTCTTTGTTTTTTAATGCTCTTTTCTATTTAGTCGGTCACGAGGTTGTGACTCTCTCTCTCTCTCTCTCTCTCTCTCTCTCTNCTCTCTCTCTCTCTCTCTCTCTCTCTCTCTCTCTCTCTCTCTCTCTCAAACTCGCAAAAGAAAAAAGAAAGTAGAGAAAGGGAAAGAAAAATTATGGAAATGGCAAAAAAAAAAAAAAAAAATTCAAATAAAATCGATGTTGACATTTGAGCCCTGATTTTATTTGTAGTTTTGATAAATAGTTTCATTTTCTCTCCAATTTAAATTTCTTTTTTGTCTTTCTTTTTGCCTTTTTAGTGTAGCGTTTTAGTAGATATTATAATTTATTTCAATACATGTAAAAGGAATAACACAATAAATTAAGCTCCCGTTTGGTGTGGTATTAAAATCAATTTTTAGTAGATTTTAATAAAAGTTGATGAAATGTACGATTGAAAAGTTGTGAATCTCATGAAATATGTGATAAAAATTAATTGTTGACTTTAACTTATATTAAAATCTAGATTTTAATCCTTACAAAGTATTATTGTAGAAGTACTACAAATTTGGAGAGGCCTTCAACTTCAAAAATTATGTAGATCTAATGACTAATCCCTGTTAATATTATAATTAAAATTTGGGAAATTTGTTATTGAAGTTCCTAAATTTTACCACTTTAATTTGTTTCAAATCGAAAGCTTTGAACTTTTGCATAAGTTGGTCCCTACGAAACAAAACAGTCAAAACAATTTTTTTTTTTTTGGTTAAATATGCATGTTCCTTGCACATAACCTCTTTTTGAAGGCTATTTGCGACAAGTTTAGATTTTTCGAAAAACAAACTTAAAGAAAAAAGAAAAAACAGAAAATTTGGATGGGTTGACCGCTTCCACATATCTTTCAACATTTTCCAACAATCATGTAGATTGGTTGTTCTTGGGGCGCGAGGTGGGTGACGAGATGGTGTGGGGAGGAGAGTAGGGCCAGTAGCCACGCTATAATTTTCAAAGATATCAAAAATCCCCACATTTGGTATAGGAAAATTGTCACGAAGGTCCCTTCGTGCAGGCATTTTTGCCCCGTATGCGCCGTAGAGCAAACTTTCTCTTGGTAATTGAAAAGTAGTGACGAGCATGAGTGCCGTATGTAAATTTTGGGCTATTTCCGCATGCGGGGCTGCTTCTTTCCGATTTTGTGCAATTCCGTCCCAAATTTTGATTCTTGATCCGTTTAAGTTATTTTTCTTGCAAATTCGATCCTTCAACTTCTAGTTGCAACCAATTGGTCCCGTAACTTGATTCATCATTTGTAGCCTGAATCAACTATTAAAAACTTACAATTGAGTCCTCAAGCTTTGGATTTCACCAATTTTCGCTGAATTCTTCCAATTTCATTTTCAATCATCGAGTTTTTTTTTTTCCTAATAAATGAAACATAATCTAAATTTGGCTATAATTTCTCAAAAGAACAACGAAATATCAATATTTTAAACTCCTAATAAGTTTATAAAATGTACTTATCAAAATTTTCCAAACTGAAACGTTTGTTTGTCCTCAAATAAAACCATAACCTCTATTAACACACAAACAAGCATGCAACAAACTTTGTAAGAGAAGAAGAAAGTATTCCTCGGGTTTTTTTCTGTAATATATGAGGTAGCTTGTTGGATCAGTTCATTTCATTTTTCAACTTTCTAAGTTGCATCCTACTTGATATCCTTGTACCTTTGAAAGATGAAAAAACCAAATTTAAGAGTAAAAAAATTAAACTAACAACTAGAATGTGGCGTACACGATAACCATTTTTTACGTCCCTAGAGCCTTGAAAGATGGCGTACATGTGTATTTTACTATTTTGACCCAAATATATATTTTCTTTTATTAGGCTTAATATAGACGTGATGATTCTTTTAATTAAATAAAAATATGCCTAAAACTAGTACACCATAATAAACTGCATGCAATGTATTGACATAAAAAAATAATAAAAGGGTAAGAAATTGGGTTACCCCCAATAAACGCTTAATTTAAAATCTTTAACTGGACTTTTTGGAGAAGATTATCATGGTGATTCAAATAGAATTTTTTTGCCCTTACATTTTTTGCAATTTTCAGCCTTACATCCTTTTTTTGCTTTCCACACATTAAACTCTCCATTCTCATCTCAACCTTGAATTCAACTAACTTTAGGTTTTTTCTTCTGAGAACTTTGTTGATCATCTTCATCAATATGCTTGCACTCCTCGAGGTATGATGGTTGCTTAGATGGATTGTGTAATTTAAAAACTTCTTGTTCATCCTCCACATTAAGGTCAACTCTTATTTTTCCATGTCAATTAAAGTTTGACTAGTTGCTAAGAAGGGTCGAACCAAGATTATTGGAATATTTTGATCTTCTTCTATGTCATGAACATGGAAATTCTCCGAGAATATTAAGATTTCAACTTTAATGAGTGCAGCCTCAACTTTGCCCCTTGGATATTTGATACTTCTTTCGGACAACTACAATGACACCATTATTCCTTTACTTCTCCAAGTCCTTATTTGCTTTAGAGATATAAATGCAAAATTAAGATTTCCAACTGTACCGCATAAAATATTAAAAAAATATATATTCTTTGCCTAGTGAAATAGGTAAAGTGAAACTCTTTGGATCTTTAAGTTAAAAAGGTAATTTATTGTACAGTCTAGCACTGCTGTCTTTTGTTAATGCCACTTCTTTAAATTTTAGAAGCTTTCTTTTCTTTGGTATCATGTATTTCAGGAACTTTGCACAAGTTAGGATCTATCTAATTGCATCGATAAATGGTATGTTGATGTGATGTTTTCTCAACATGTCTAGAAACTTCTCAAATTGCTTATCTAGCTTCATTTTTTGAACTATCTTTGCTGACTGTTCATACTTAACCACTTGCTCATCATCTGTGGAAAGTACCTTTTCATTTGCTACCACCTGTCTCTAATTATAGTTTCTAGAAGTTGAACCCCATTCCGCGTAGTAATTGCTTGAATCAAAGTTAGTGCTTTCACAGGTGAGTCCACAATTATTTCACTCTCTATAGCACTTACTGCCATTACCTGTTGTCTGGGATTTATACTTGGCAAGGCTCCTGATAGTCTATATAAAAGTGCCTTGATAATTTGTCCCATTTGATTTTTCAAATTCTTAATGGAAGTCCATTGAATCTGTATAATCTTATTAGTCCTTTGCATGAAGTCTGTTGATGCTTCGGCCATTTTAGTAAATGTTTTTTCCCATTAAGGCTTCTTTTTTAGCTACTGAAAACCTGGTGGTACATTCTGAAGTAGTACACTTTAAGATGACTGATTATTGCTTCAAGAAAAGTTGGGATGATTTCTCCAGCCTGGGTTGTATGTGTTTGAATGTGGATTTTTCTACTGCTTTGGGGTAATTTTTCATGTAATTTACCTCTTCAGTCAATTTAACAAATGGACATCCCACATTGCAATCCACATTTTCATGATTTCTACCGCGATGAATGCATCTCGGCCAAGCTGCTTGAATTACATTTTGATTGGTTTCTCAACTATCTACCTTTTTAGCTAGTGTTGCTAGCTATGCTGAAATTGCTATCAAAGTGTCAGATTCGTGTATTCCAACAACCTTCTTTCCACATGATCTCTATGTTCATCAAAGTGCACAAGTGAATCAAGGTCCTCCATGATTTGATAGACTTAGTCTGTTGTCCTATTTGTAATTTACCTAACACAAGGAGAGTCAAAATTAGCCCTACTTGCTAAATTTAGCCTAACGTAGAAGTACTGTACTTGAAGCCATTGCAACCATGTTGTGGAAATTGACGGAGTAGCCCTTTGTACCATTTCCATGCCTCTAAATAACATTATAATTCAATTAGGAGAATGTAGTGATCTCGTTCTTCAACTTACCAATCCTTTTCGGTTGGAAATATTTACTCAATAATTTCTGACTTAAACCGTTCCAAGTGGTGATGCTATGAGGTTGTAATGTGTCCAACCATTCCCTATCCGAATATCTTAAAGTGTAATGATAGAGTTTCAATGGAATTGCATCACTGGAAACCTTGGATATTCAATTGTTGCACACATATCTAAAGACCTCGAGTTTTAGTATTCGGATTTTCAATGGATCTCCTAAAAAATTGCAATTCATTGTGGAAAATATAAATTATGTCTGTCCTCAAGTGAAAATTAGCTTGCCCAAATGCTGGGGAAACTATGCTAGATTTGCTTTCTACCACTGGTGGAACCATGTATTCCCGATCAGTCTCTCATTCTCATCTCTCGCAACTACAACCGGATATGTTGCAATTTCATTCATCCCAAGAGCAATTTGATATTTTCTGTTATTGGATCTGCTTCCGGCTTTATTGTGCTTCTATCGATTCTTTTCTTTTCATCTTGAGTGTTCGTTCGATTTTTGGATCAAATTGAGCAAGATTCGTGAAAATTCCGCAAGTGTACGGATCGTGACAATTAATAAAGTGGATTTATTAAGTTTGAATATTGTCTCACAGAGACTACTATCTGCTATAAAGTTTTAAACTAACCTAACTTCAATTTAAATTAAATTGGTCACTATTGATCAAATATTTTATTTTCTAAACGAAATTCTAATAAATAAAATAACAAGCTATTAAATAAAATAATAAATTCAAATTAAAACTGTAGATAATATTATATAATTGGATAGTTAGATTTCGATTTCACTTAATTATTTATCATATATTTAATTTCAATTTATTCATCCATATTTCATACGCGCCAACGATCGAGTTAACATATTGTATTTAGTGATCTCTCTCGAGCAATACTAATCATATTCATATGCCTGAACTTACTATATTTCTATGCAAATTCACATACATATGAACGCATTAATCTATATGAATTTAATAAAGATCGCATAGCTTATAACTATCTCTCGATCTCTTATATTGTCTATGTCAATTATTGCACAAACTAGAATTATACATCACCTCTCGGTCTCAATATTATCCTTAAATTAATTAATTGTTGCGCAAACAATTAAAGTATTAAACACACAATAATTAATTAACAAGTATCAAAATGGCATGAAAATCTTGAAATTAAACATATAATAAAAACCTTAAACTACGTTATCAATCCTAACAATAAAAATATATAGTCATTCATAATGTTGAAATTAAACACGCAAAAGTAAAAAGACATCATCAAAAATTGACGAAATATGAAAATTTCTGACTAAAATTGAAGCTGCCTCCTTTTCTTTCCTGTCGGCACGTTTTCACTTCTCACCTTTTTTTACTTTTCCAACTTTTTCTTTTGGTTTTTTTCTTCAGCCTGCTCTGTTTTCTTTTTCGTGCGTTAATCTTTTTTTTTTTTTGCCCTTGTTTTATATATATACTAGTGGTGTATCGTGCGTTGCACGATGATTGTTATATTTTTGTAATTTAATTCGTTAAAACGATAATAAATTTTATAAAATTTAAACATATAATGATGTAGACTTTGCATGAACGATTATAAATATACATTACGTGATAAATGATAAAGAGAATTTCTGGTCATAATGGATACAATATTCATGGTTTAATTAAGTTCAAGAGAATGATTACATAATAAAAAAAAAAAGTACATCCAAGGAAAGGCACAATAAGAAACCCAATTTGAAGGAAAGACTATCAAATTCACATTGACTGGAAAAAAGGAAAAAAGTTATTTTTGTTCAAACAATCTATTTCCTAGCATCCAATTTCTTTATATATATAAAGATAATAAGTTACATATTCAGATGCCATTGAAAAGCCAATATGTTTAAATTGAACAAAAAATCATATTTTACATCGTAAAATACTTCAGCACTATATGCTTCTTTGTTGCAACGTACATGTAAGAATGATACACAGTCCTTGAATATATATATATATATATATATATATAGTTGAGCTATGACTATGAAGAAAGATTTACCAGCAGGAACTTGTAAATCAATTGCATGAACGAGGTCAAACTCGATGAGCTCTGCAAAGCTAAATTGAGTCATCATAGAGAATGTCTATCAATAAAGCGATAAAATTACTTTAAAGTGGTAGGAGTTGATGGTAGAAATCATAAAAAGAAGGAAAATTGCAACCTCGATCCCAAAGCTTTGACTTTTTTGCAGAATTTACCTCAACATTCACTTTGTGCCACCACAAATTCCAAACCTTTGAAGAATTCGCACCGGAGGTCCTTTTGGATAGAAACAATCCAAATCACCGTTAGTCAATCTGAAAAATTAAGAAATGAGATATTTTGACCATTTAAAGGAGGGACATTTCTGTCCATACATTAATTTCCCTTTAAAATAATAAATAAAAGAAAAAGAAATCACCATCTTCTTCAAACATCCCACCCCCACCGCCATCGTGGCCGCCACAAACGCTACCACCATGGCCACCATCTCGAACAAAAATTTTCAACACCATTAACTAGACCTTCAACATATTTCCAATATTAACTAGACCCTTTTTCAATTCTCATTTTCGACTTAGCATCTTCCATGAATCCAATGAATCCCATTTTTTAGGGGAGAGTTGGAATTCAATATTCAATTATTAGGACCTCATTTTTCTTACACTTACGGAGCCGATAATCGCCGAGCTCAATGGAGTTGGTGATTTTCTACTTGGGGGCCTGATTTCATCCTCCTGGCGCTCACGAGCCTCATGTAGAATCTACTCCGCGGTGATTTGAATCTGGACAGAGGTCTTGTTCTTCACGCGGGTATGTCGAGGGGGAGCTTCGCCTCCGTTTCTTTTCGGTTCAGGTACCCTAATGTCGGGTCGAAATCTCTTGATGAAGCCATGGCTGTGATTATCCCAGTACCAGATCACGCTTGTGTATGTGTGTGTGTGTGTGTGTGTGTTACTGTGTGTGATAGTGAGTATAGAAAAGAGGAATTTCGATTAAAAAAAAATGATAAGAATTAGGGTTCTTGGAGTGTTTAATTGGAATTGGGGACAAAGTAAGGGAGAAATTGCAATTTTGGGTCATGCTTAGCCCCGTTTGGCACATTAAAATTGGAATTGGAAATATGATGAAAGTCTAGTTAGTGATGTTTGAAGAAGATGATGATTTTTTTCTTTTATTTATTTTTTTAAAAGGGAAATTACTGTATAGACAGAAATGTCCCTCCTTTAAATGGTCAAATTATCTCATTTCTTAATTTTCCAGGTTGACTAATGGTGATTTGGACAGTTTCTGTCCAAAAGGACCTCCTGTGCAAATTTCTCAAAGATTTGGGACATGTGGTGGCACAAAGTGAAGATTTAGGTAAAGTTTGCAAAAAACTCAAAGGTTTGGGACCGCGGCTACGATTTTCTCTAAAAAGAAAGAAATTTACCGTAAGAACAAATATATTACAAAGGATTACGGGACAATAACTAATCCATCCACCTAAATTCGGCAGCAATGCATCTTTCATATTCAAAAGTAACTTGAGCAAGTTTTTTATGTAGAATGTTATGAAAAATGATCAGAAAAAAAAAAATATCTTAAAGCATTCTCAATCTTACACTTTTTTTTTTTTTTTTGCAACGGAAGAAAAAAGCAAAGAACTAATATGAAAGGTTTTTGATACCTTAGGGAAGTTCATATGAAATGCAGCCATTTTGGCAAAATTTACGCAAAGAGTTTTTCAGCTAAGATGTCGAGATATATTTCAATGCCTGTAAGTAATGACTTATTAAGCAAAATGTGATAGTATAGTTCTATTGATATTTGTCCAAATTGTATGATAAATGGCTTATTCTTAGCATTAGAAAATATAATTTATATTTTTTTCTACATCATGAGGTCTAATTTTAGAAAATCCAAGTAACATGATATGCAGTTAAAATCAATGTTTAAGTTTGCCTCAAATATAACAAACTCATAATATTTCACGAACATATTCATGTGAATTATAATAGAAAAATATAGAAGACAAATGACATGTATAGTTGTTGACAACACATCCTCATCACATGAAAGAAATGATTTGCATTTGCAATTGATTGTGTGAAGAATCATATTCACAAAAAAATTCTCTCTTGTATCACTCACAGTTGCATTCTACAAGTATATGCGTAGTTTGAACAATGTAACAAAAAATAATAATAAGATAATAAGTTTTTTGATAGAAGACAAAAAAAACCAAAGCAATTGAATAACCAAGTGGAAGTACACATAAAACTACATATTATTTTTAATATTTTAGTCCAAAGCAAAATCATACATATGCAAAATCGACATTATATTTTTTGTTATTCACATGGAACCATGTGCTCTTAAAGAGTGCATTGGACTTGCTTCTACCTAGGAGCAAATTATAAATTTTGTTAGAGGAACATGGATGACTTCGCTTTGATACGTATTGCAAGTACTTTACATGTTTGTTTTCAGAGATCGAAAGGTAAACATATTTTATTAGCATAAGGAACTATCAAAAGACCCAGAAATGAAATCTAAACAATTACATTAGTAGTAGTAGTAATAATAATAATAATAATAATAATAAATTATACAAGAGAGCAAAATACAACTTCATTAATTTCATACTATTTGTTGACTTCAATATAAATAAAACTTATCAAAATGATCAATTACAAATGCGAATATTTTGTGAAGAATAGTACCCAAATAATTCAAGTCCACGTATTTTTACATCAAGCAGAAAGTTGAATGCTTCTTAGAATTGACCTAAGACATAAAATTTATATGGAACGAAACTTTCAAATAAATGGCAAAGCACCTTTGTGCCTAATTTTCCCATCGTTCTAGTCCATAGGATTTGATGGACCAACATGACTATATTGCACACCAACATTTATCTAGTTGACGTATAGAATCATTACACAAGTTGAACTCGCCTATCCCTTTTTCTTTGTTTATCTAGTTAACGTGTAGAATCATTACACAAGTTCTTTTGACTTTCAGAAATAGTTTTAAGATGAATGAAAGCAGGGCTCACCTCAGCAACCACTTCTGGAATTTCCATTGGAGCAAAATGAAAAGTAGATAGATATTTGTACTCCAAGCTAATCAATATGAAATTAGCTATTGTACACCAACATTTAAAACCAGAAAATTTCATGTTTACCAATGAAGTTACAGTTTTCCAAGCTAGCCTGAAAGCAGTCCACAAACAGCTCAGCGTTAATAGAATTTAGGCCGACATCCTGAGAATAAAGGAAAAGGTGAGAAAATGATAAACAAAATTTAATAAAATTTTAAAATATGAAAAATATACATCTATACATTTAGTTAACAGATAAAAAAAATATGCAGATAAAAATAAATTTGCAAATTGAAATAGTCGTTGCATAAAAAAAAAAAAAGATATGAAGATTGCTGGATTAAAAAGCAGTAGAGTCATTAACTATAATTGCTTAAGAATAATGCTCTATTACTAATTATTTTGCTTTCTGGAATACAAGTAAGTATCGCTATAACAAGAATTGGTGACCTAACAATTTTCTTCTAAAAAATATCAGAACACGATTATATTATAAAGCAAGTATGCATCATATTCTAATTTGTTGCATTCATTACCTAAAGTATAATTAAATTTGATTTAATACTCTTGAATCAATTGTCTAGTAATCGACGGAAAGAGAAAAAAAAATAAAAAAAATGTAACAATAATTAAGATCAAATAATATAGTGTTTACAATAGTTGATGATGAAAGCAACTATTATGTTGCAGTAAACATTAATGTTTAAGATTTGATATTTTGTTGGAAAAATTTCTTGTAATACAATAAAGAAAATATAAAATTACAAATGGAAACTATGTAATAAAATGCCATTAAAGAAAAAAAACTTTTCGCATACACAATTAGTGATAAACCTTTTTCGACATATCTCCCAATAAAAAAAA